>CAAKHD010006990.1:6488-31034 GCA_901007705.1 Fistularia tabacaria | reverse complement strand
AGAGAGAGAGAGAGAGGGAGAGAGAGAGAGGGAGGGAGGGAGAGAGAGGGAGAGAGAGGGGGAGGGAGAGAGAGGGAGAGAGAGAGAGGGAGGGACAGAGAGAGAGAGAGAGAGAGAGGGGCTGGAGGAAGGAGTGTAGGTGCAGGAGGGGATGGAGAAGTGGGGAAGCAGCATTCCTGGCTGAGCAGCTCCGAAACAGGGAGAGAAGTTAATCTGAAATCCAGATGCCTTGAGGATCTGCAGAGGGTCAAACTACTCCACACACTCACACACACACACACACACACACACACACACACACACTCACGCTGGTCTGCAGCTCTCCATCTCCAGCCTCTGCTCTCCACTCACCTCAGCGGCTTCACCGGTCAGCGAACGTCAGCAGGAGCCCGGCTTCCCCCCCGGATGCTTTCTTTCTTTCCCGTTGCGGAGGAATGTCCAGGTGAGTCGCGCCGCCGCCGCTGTCCTCCTCGCACACGTCTCACTCTCTGACGTTGTGCAACCATCTGAATGTTGGCATGAAGGTTCTGCAGAAGTGAAGGTCCCGGGCTCCCGTTTCATACTCCGGGTGTTGTGCCAAAGTAATCTATTACTTGAGTGAAGATGGAAGAGGGTGGGATGTGGGTGAGTCAGCGGCGGGTTCCCATCTGACATTGTTCAGGGAGCATCTGACGCCGCAGGCTCTGGGAGACAGAGGCCTCTTCTGTCCCGTCCTCACCTGCTTCTGGTGAAGCTTGTTTACCGGAGCCGGGTCTCCTCCGCTCCCGCCCAGGAGGTCCTGAAGGATTTAGCGGCGGTTTCCTCCAGGAACCCCCCCGCCGCCTCCGCAGGTTGTTCTTTTTCTCTCGTCGTTCACGCCGAGGCCGAGAAAACGATGTTTCTGCTCACACCTGAGACGGGGCCGTTTGACCTCCGGGAGATCCCATACGGAAGGAACCCAACCGTGAAAACAGCAGGAGGACATCAAGGAACCCAGCCGAGTCTCCTCTCTCATGAAATCCACGGACAGAGGAGCATGTCTTCCACATTGAGGATGGAAGACGTCACAGACAGCCGGGACCCACATCGTCGGGTTCCTTCCAGCTAAAGGAGAATATCCATCGCGAAGGTGCCGTAGGGTTCTGCCACGCGTTGGGTTTGGTGGAGAACATACGCTGGTTTCTTCCACATGAGTCAAAGGGAGGAGAAGGGAGTTGCCGGCCATTGGCTCGTCTCTTCAGAGGTTGAGGAACCGTCCTGAACGTCTCTTTGCAAAAACATCCTTCCAAGGGGAACCGTGAGACTTTTACCTCCTTTCCAACAGATTTATTACTTCACATCCATCCATCCATCCATCCATCCATCCATCCATCCATCCATCCGTCCATCCATCCATTCATCCATTCTTTGACATGGAGGAGTCTCTAAATGTCATGGCTCCAGGGACCAATGACCTCTGTGACCAGCGGTATTCATCATGACTGAGTGAAAGGGTTTTGAAAGTCAGATTTGCCCTTTCTTTGATAGCTGTCGTCTAAAAAGGACTCGGAGTGAAGACCAGAATACCAGCGTCCACCAGGGGATCAGCTCATTCATCTCCTCTGCCTTTGCTGCCCCTTTTCCATTGATACGCAGAGACTGAAGCGTCACCGGTAACCAAAGATGTAAAAACTGCACTTTCCCTGCTTCATGGCCTCTGGCGTCAAAGGTTTACGACGGCCGCTGCCTCTGGAGGAACCTGCTGGTGATCCAGACGCCATCAGACGCAAATGAACGTGTGCTTTCAGTGCTTTCGAAAGTGAAATGTCTCCTTCTGCTGCGGATCTCAGACGCAGGAATGTAAACACACTCCAAGTTACTGACTGGCCAGCGGACGGTTTTGGATCAAACCTTCTGAACGTATCGAGAGGTTTTGTTCGATTTGATTTCAAGCCCGGCGGTGCAACCAGGGGACGACGGTTTTCCCCGAGATTCCACGCGACCCGTTGGGAACATGTGGTTTATCAACAGGAAGAGGGAGATCTTTGCGTGTGGAAGAGTCACATTCTTTCCCAAGACCATCTTATGGACAAATTATTTGAGTTAGATCATGCTCTGTAGTCGTGTAGACCAGCCGTCCCCAACCTTCTTTGCTCCAGGGACCAGTTTTATGCATGAAAATGTTTCCGGCTCAAACATTAAAAACCTTTGTCAGTTCACAGGATTTAATCTCAGTACAACCATAACACTTCATATGAGGCAATTGTCTGAATGTGGCAAAGCACTTTTGAGGCTTTTCATAGCTTCATTAGCTAGCCGTTCACCGCTAATAATGCCTAGCGGGGGCGGAGCTTGTGTATCACCTGTTGCGATGAACCTGTAACTTAGCTAGGAATCTAGCTGTTTTCCTTTAAATGCAGCTTTTCTTTTTGCTGCGGCGCTTCTGCCGTCTCATCGCTTCCTCGTTTCCTTCCGAAAAAGCTCTCCGTCCACATTTGTGACTGGTTCTTTTCATTCCCAGGGCTAGCTTGCGGTAGCCGATGTGTGAAACGCCGCAACAGAGTTCAGTACGACAGGAAGGCGAAGCAAGAAACAGTCGCTTTGCAAAAATAAGATCCGGACGGTCGAATGAAAAAACTCATCATTGATACCAAGAAAGATTTTCTTTGCGGATCCGTACCAAATGATCCGGTACCGGTTTGGGAAGCCCTGTTGTAAAGATCCGTGTATGGTGAATCAGAGGTGTTCCATCAGCAGGTTCATCTGACCAGGCCGTCAGAAACCGCTCATATATAGAGAACATACAAGGATTCAGATCCAGATCCAGATCCAGATCCAGATCCAGATCCAGGTCCAGATCCAGATCCAGATCCAGATCCAGATCCAGGTCCAGATCCAGATCCAGATCCAGATCCACAAAGGGGAGGTTCGGTGTATGTCCGCCTGGACTGATACCGCTGGTGTCACAGATCCTGCCTGAGATGGTTTTCACCATCTGGACAAAAGGGCGACCGGACGAGAGCGATGGAACCCAAGATCTCCACTCCTGCCTGGTTCATGGAACAAGCTAGAAGTGACGCCCACGCGGAGCTTCACGCCGTGTGAACACACTGCTGGGACGGGAGGGACAGAATTAGCATCCATGACTTTTTCCATATACTAATATTCGGTATCTTCGCTTGCCTTCCATAGAAAATCAGCGATTTCCTCCATTTTGCAAAGACTAAGATGGGTGACTGTTTGCAGATGATAGTGTGATCTACACTGAGAGCAGGGAGCAGCTGGAGGAACATCTAGAGAGGAGGAGGTATGACCCGGAGAGGAGACGGATGAAGCTTGGCTGCAGCAGGACAGAATACATGAGTGTGAATGAGAGGAACCCAAGAGGAATGGTGAGGATACGGGAGTGGAGATGGAGAAGGTGGACGAGGGTCAACGAGAGAAGAAGTGGAGAGACACGTCCAAGCAGGTTGGAATGGGTGCAGAAACGAATATCAGTGAGAATGAAAGGAAAGGTGGAGAAGATGGAAGTGAAGAGCAGCCATAGTGTCTGGTTTGGAGGCACTCGGGAGAAGACAGGAGGCAGAGATGGAGATGTGGAGGTTCCTCTGTGGGAGTGAGGAGGACGGAGAGGATCAGGAAGGAGTCCATCAGAGGGACAGAACATGGTAGATTATCTGGAGATAAAGTCACAGTGAGATGGTTTGGACATGGACAGAGGAGGGATGGAGAAGATCTGGGTGGAAGGACGCTGTGGTTGGAGGAGGAAGAGCTGGAGGAGGTTCATGGATGGAGGGGGAGGAGGACAGGAAGTGAGTCGGTGTGAGAGGAGATGATTGGCTGCGAAGAGGGTGTGAGAAGAAAACATAGATCTTCTCAGGACTTCTTTGGTTTCATGTGCCGATGTCAGAGCCTGGCGCTGTAAAGCTCAAATATCCAAGATGTTGTCCAGTAAAAGAGCAGGAGGTCAAAGTTCACGATCCTCCTGAGCCTCGCGGCTTCATGGCGCCGACCTCTGACCTCTGCAGACGAAGCACAACTGAGCGTTCGTCCCGATCCACAACTCACTTTTATCCCCGACTGAAGTCCCGTAAAAGGAGCGACGACGCCTTCACGCACCGCCGGCTGGAAAGGGAGAAACTGGAGGAAACCTCAATCCAACATCTGCCCTCCTGAAGGCCACCGTTCCTCCGAAACATCTTCATCCAATCTGAACGCAGGGGGGAGGGGTTTACTGTCGCTGAGCTGGCTCGTCAAACCGGAGAGACAAATGTGTGTGTGTGTGTGTGTGTGTGTGTGTGTGTGTCGTACAGCGTGGGGTCCGGATGGAAAGCTGCAGTATCGGATTTTCACGCACATTTCAGGACGGCTTCCTCCCCTTTGCAGCGAGGCTGCGGCCGGATGGGGTGTTTGTGGGGTCGGGCCTTTGGGCTGCCCGAGCCCTGGAGCCCCCGGGGAGGCAAACAAACACACAGCTGCCGCTCGAATTACCCCCCGACCCGTGAGGAGGAAACATGCCGACCGCGAGGGAAGCCGAACCCCCCTCGCGTTTGTTTTCCTTCTGTTCCCTCTCTCTCTGCTGATATTGTGACCTGGGAGGAGCGGCGGCTCCAGCTTCAGCGTGGAGTCTCCATGTGTCTGCGCGGGGTTCCTCAGGGTTCCTCCAACAGTCCGGGAGCTTCACGGAGACCCTACGTTGTCCAGACGTGTGGATGAGAGGGTTGCACGTCCCTCGATGCGTCCCTGTGATTGGTCCGGTCCAGTCCGCCTCTCGTCCAATCACGGCCCCTCTGCGGCCTTGATTGCATGACAAGCGCTAAAGATAATGAAGGGATGAACGTCGTTACCCGACTGTGTGTGTGTGTGTGTGCTGCTAAATCTATTGTCCCCATTGTTGCATGTCATCGGATACGTCAAGGAAGCCGCTGCTCAGGCGAGGTGGTTATTTTCCACCCCGTTCCTGGGAGCGGTTGGAGAAGAGTGGGAGTCGGAGGGGTTAATCCCGCTCACAGCCGCGACGCTGACAGGTGAGGAGTCCGTTGTGAGCGCACAAATACGGCTTTTAATCCCGGCGCTGAACACGATTATCTGGGATTTGAGTCGCAACCCCCCTCCGAAAGGTTCAGCGAAGACAGACGGGCGGGTTTGAAACGGGAGTTTGAGATTCCCTGACGGGTTTGGAGCCCCCGGGGGCTGACAGGCTGAGGATCACCTGCCACAGGTGTCAGCCCTGGCAGGGAAGGGCTTTGTCTTTCACCTCTACTCCTTTCTAACCCTGCAAATTCTTCCTCCGGCTCCCGTTCACTGCTAATTCACGGATTTTTGCCAGCTGGGGCTTGTGCAATACAGCTGCTGATGCATTGCGTGTTTCCAGGCCTTCTGATATCAGCTCTGGTGTCGTGTTTGGCCTGGAAGTGGGGGGATTCTGAGAGCTGTGATGGGCCGAGGTGGATGTCTGATCCTGGAAAGCGACTATCTACAGATACTGCCTTCCAGTGTGAAGACACATGACACGGGACCTCCTATCATGATGAAAAAATCCAGATCCCGACTTTAAGTCGAGTCCTTCTCGCTCCCCTCCTGAGAAACCTCACTTGGCCCCCATCTTCTCATTAACTCCAGACGATCCTAATGTGCTCCTCACAGCCCCTTGGCAACTTCATCAACAACAGTTCATTAGAAAGTCATTTCCGAAGCAGCCGGTCTGCTTAAAGGGGCTGGGCGACAAATCCCTTCAGGCCCGGGACGCTGGCGAGACCTGGTCGTGCGTCCAGTTTTATTACTTCTCCTCATCAGGTCCGACCTTCTCAAGGGACTACCGGTCTTGGCACGTCAGCAGGAACTACAGCGGCGGGAGGTCTTTTGAAGGACAAAGTGGGTGCCGAGTGGGTCCTTCTTCACATCCGCGCTTGTTGTCGCCTCAGTTTGCTCATCGTCGAAGACACAAGCCATGCCGGCTCTCCTGCTGCGCTCGCAGAATGAACAAAACCGCCTGCTCAGCAGGTTTCACCACGACGGCCGGTCGTTTGGACGGGTCTGGCGTCCCTGGCCCGCTCTCAGGAAGCAGCCGGTGCGCAACGGGGCTCTCGGAGCGTCTGGTCGTCTCATCTAACCGGCGGCCCGAGAGCGAGTCGGTGTTCGGCCCCATGCTCGGACCGAAAGCTCCTCCGGGGCGCGTTTGAGACGAAGACGTACTCTGATAAACTGATGAACAATCCGGTGGATGAAGACAAGCACGCGGGTATTGTGGGAACGCTGTTTGCTCACAACCTCTCGGAGCCTGAAGCATCTGCACATCCACGCACCGCCAATTCCCTAAAGTGATTTTGCAGGTTTTAGGAACGAGCCATCTACCGCCGAGGAACCATCTCGCTTCTTCTTCCAAAAACAGGATAAGCTCACGACTCCTCTCCCCGACATGCCGCGCTCTGTTCTTTTGGCTTTCGCTCGGTGCTCCGGACACACTGATGCTCCCGGCGTTTCAATAATGGATGAAGTTAAATGGGTGAGTGTTGTGCATCAGTGTGCAGTCCCGGTTCAACGGAAAGAGGTAAATATGCCTTCTGGTGCGTCATCCTGAATACCAGCGCCTTGAATGGGCACAGCAATAATAATAATTAAGTCACGTGTTCGTTTTGATCTTGCGGATCTTTGTGCCGCTACATGTTTGCGCGGCTGAACATCACCGGGCCGTGCGCTCACCTGTGCAGACAAGCCTCGCTGTTTCAACATCCACCGGGTGACTGTCCGTGCTAACGCTTCCAGCAATTTCAAGTACCGACCCGACCTCTGACTTTAAGCGCCATCCTCCAGCAGATCGTTGCAAGTGTGTGAGGCGATGAAATGACAACTGCCCGCCGGCCTGAGCGGAAGCTCTACACATCGTGACGTCCGTCATCTTAAACTTTGAGATCTGTAAACCGGTCATTCCCTTCTCGCAGGTGAATTGATGGCCTGAGCTTCAGACTGCCATCCAGTCATGGTGCTACGGCGGTTGGCCGAGATCCCCGGCAGGTCGGCCGCAGAATGGCTTCCCCTGCTTTTCTCGTCCCTCTTGTGCTTCACGGTAAATATCTCCATCCGATGCATCCCAGCTATTCGCCCCACTCAAGCGTGTCGGTCGTTTGGAAAGCCGAATGAAATGTTAATAGCTCGGAATAATGTTCGAAAACAAAATACAGTGGCCGGCGTGGTTGAAACAAAACACTAGAGTTCCCTCTTTGGTTTCATATTTGCCGGACTGTTGCAGAAATGCAAGGTGGCCTGCAGAACACATAACCAGACACACAGGACATCCCGCTCACAGACCCAATCCGCAACCAAGCAATCAATCAGCGGGAAGAATGCGACACAGGACTCGACGCTAGCCAACGTTGTCCAGATACATCCAGGAAAACACATCAGTTATTTTGGCAAAAAGCTTCAAGCGCTGTTTTGTGCTTATCTTCGAGAAACCAGTATTTCATCGAGGTCTTCGGGGCAGTTTCAGCCTCAGCGGCCACATTGGGGCCGGGGCGGAGCTGGGGGTCCCTGCGCCTCAATTTAGAAGAAATGTCAATGATATTGAAAGTTGAGCTCACCAGCTTAGCCGTGTCTCCTGCACTGATTCATTTTCAAACGTCATCCGTCATCTTCTTAATACCCGAAACCTCCTTTCATATCCCCGATGTATGTTTCCTCCTCGTTTTGCGCCCCTTCATGGTTGCCCTCTCTTCTTGCACCCCTCCCTCGTAGATGTCCCCCGTCCACGCGGCGCCCTCCTGTCCTCAGAGTTGTAGCTGTCCGGGCGTTAAGGAGGTCCACTGTACATTTAGACACCTCGCCTCCATACCCAAAAACCTTCCCGGAGACATCCAGAGGCTCAACCTGGGGTAAGAACACGGCGGGTTTCTCTCCACAGAAATGCACAGAAGCCCCCACAAACAGTGCAGTCGGAGCAGCTCCAAACAGGAAACACCCCAACACGCCGGTATGGTTTTTGTTAGAGAAAAAATGCCTCGAACAAACGATGAGCAGGATCTCCGTGGACTCGTGAGGTGCAGCTACGTGGAGCTCGGAGACGGATATCACGACGGCACGTCGCCGCCCGCCGTCCGGGTACCAGAAGTCTGCCCGCTTTATGGGCAAAATGCGCGGGTTTTACAGCAAAGGTGGCTGATCAGTGAGATCGAGGCCACAATAGCTCAAAGTGCATTTAATCTGACATCTGCTCAAAGCACTGCAGGTTTTTAACACTAGCATGTGGTAATAAACTGACTCCAGCGGGAATAAATCTCCTAATCACTTCCATGTGGCTCTGAATCGTGGAGTGGAGCCCTCGAGCACGGCAGAAAAATAGCCCAGCCACGGTTGTGCTCCAGTTGGCTAAAGGAAATACATATTTGCACAGCCAACGACTTGGCAAGGAGATGCCCGGGTTGCTCTGCTGTTCACCGGCCATCTGCCTTTGGCACCCGGGGCTCCGTTGTGGAACAAAGCTATCGTTGTATTTCAGGTGCGGCCAGATTGTGCTTCCCGGCTCCTCGGTGACCGGAGATAATCCTGTGATACAATCATGAATTTCAGCGGGCCAACGGTCAGCAAAGCTGCTTAATGTATGCAACGGGGCAGTGGTTAGCACTTCCACCTCCAGGCAAGAAGGTCCACTGTTGCACTCCGACAGGAGGCCTTTCTGTGTGGCATCTCCATGTTCTCCCCCGTGGGGTTCCTCAGGCTTCCTCCCACACTCCAAACGCGATGCAGGAGGTTCATTGGAGACCCTCCATTGTCCAGACGTGTGGATGAGAGCATGCATGTTATGTTGCTCCAGGAAACCGAGGGTGAATGGTCGTATGTCTCTATACGACGTGGGAATGACAGAGTGAATGCTTGTCTCTGTGAGCGGCCGATCCTCGGAGAACCCCGCCTCTTGCCCAGTGACCGCTGGGATCGACTCCATCGCCCCTGAGACCCTGAGAGCAGGATAGGCGGTATGGACAATAAAGTCCCGTCTTCTTCACTCTCCTCGTCCATTCTCAGTTGACCCCTGCGAGCAGCTTCCATTCATTCTTTCGTGCTGGCTAATGTAAAGTTGCACCTCCCTCCCCCCCCGGATTGATTCCCGATACCTGTGTCTTTGTGCGGGGCGGGGAAAGTGTCCGGAGGGGATGCCTCAAGGACACAACGGCGGAGCAGATACCCGGAGTGGGACCAAACCGGGAAGCGGACATACCCCCCTTAGACTCCAAACGCTCGACCACCCAGCTAGCATAGCTTCGGTTTTGTATATGTTCGCACAAGGCGTGTTTGCAGTATTTCATCTGAACTCCGGGCCATGACTTCCTTGTTTAAGTTTAGAGCAATCTTGCTCAAATTAATGCCGTTTTCCATCCTTTTTGTATTTATTTTTTCAATGAAGTGTGATGCCGATGGCTCCGTAAGTGACCTGAGACCGGAAAAACGTCAACACACTGGAACAGCCAGTGTTGACGCTTGATAGAAAGCAGAACATTCTGCATAAAATGCAGGTTAGGTGGTGAGGTTTGGATGCGGTCCTTTCTCTGCCTGCTCAAGCATGACAGCTGAGGAGTGCGTGGAATTTCTTGTTGCCCATCGGACGATAACTGAACGCTCCAAATGTCCATCTGAGACCGGCTAGCATGAACCGTGACTAATAACAGGTTGTGTCTCTGACTATGTAGAGAAGTTTTTTAATTGGTCCAAACCACAAGTGGAGGCAGCCATCGTGAGCGGATTGAGAGGTGATTGTTCTTCGATTCTCCTCTGGAAGGTCCTCGCAGGATTTCCGCTCTTATTTTCTTGACGGAAACGGTTGCGGACTGAAACCCAAAACCTGCCTCCTGTCTCGTCTCTGCTGCCAATTATAGCGTGAAGGAGCTCCGAGCGAGCATGAAACGAGTAGATGTGCACCCGCCTCCCCTGGCTTGAATTTCAAAATACGGGTTGCTGAACCGACGATCTACCATGCAAATAGTCCTGATGGTCTACCTGACCCGATCGTGGTCTTGGAGTGTGAAGGTCGCCTCGTGTCACAGGCAACCTTTGGCCTCCTGATTGATGCCGGAAACGGGCGCTCTGGCCTTCCTGCCTGATTCCCACCACAGCTGGAGCACGGCGGTTGAGCCTTGTTCGGCCTTTCACCACCTCTCCATCATTGCGTGTCAGGAGGTTTCGCCGTCGCTCAGGTTGCGTACCCAGAGGGCAACACCGAGGTCGACCGGTTCGGGAGACGTTGGTCAGAGGTTTTGTTTTCAAATGAAATAACCACCAGAAGTGTCGTTCTTCAGCCACGTTTGACGCCCTCTTCAGCCTACCCTCACATGTGTCCCTCCATCCCAGAAGAATTCACATGCATTCGTCACGAGCAAAGCACTGCGAACCGGCAGGGTTCAAAGTTCAGCCCCCAACCGAGCAGCCTCCAAAAAAAGCTGTGCATTTATAGAGCTGAGAGACGGGACGATGGTAGTGGCCCCTGCGTGATTTATTGTCTGACGGCTGTTTTACTGATGGCTACGGGGGGAAAAATCTAAACTCCGGAGCTTCGCATATGTGCTGAATTTGGAGGGGGGCGACGGTGCTCTGGGAGTGTTTAGTGCTTTACGGCAGGGACTCGCTGCAGGACGACAGACTCCGTCAGATACCTCTGTGCTTCCAGATGAACTTTCGACCGAGTATTTATGTCACGCTGTGTCGATTGCTTTAACAATTACTGCCGGTCTTTGGCGCCCGGTAGCACGCGCGGTAGCGGATTGACTTTTTTGCAATGCAACCCAACCTTGAGACCAAAGGGAGGACACAGAGGAGGCCTTTCAATAATTCATGCTCGCTTAGTGGTTTTTGGTGGTTTAATGTTGCTTCCACAAGCATGGACCACCGCCGCCTGAAAGAGTCTTCAACAAAATGAAGGCACTCCGGCTGATGTCCTGCACATTTATCACCTTCTCTACACCAGTGCTTTAAGATGGTTTCAGTCAAAACGACCCATGTCTAGCTCCTCATACATGTCGGGGTCAATGAAAAGGCCACATTTTCCGCGCGCTCGCGGTGCCGTTCAAGTGCCCTCCTGCTGGTTTTGGTGCCGCTCTTTAAATCCCAGCAAAGGCTCTGGTTTATTTCCTCTCTCTTTCACAGTTACAACAGCCTGACGGAAGTCGAAGGGTCAGAATTCAGGTCAATACGGCAACTGGAAATGCTCATGCTGCACGGCAACGACATTAACGCCGTCCACCCCGGGGCCTTCTACAGCCTGAGGTCACTGCAGGTAGTGTGGATCCACTTTACCCGTGTGGACAATATCTACAACACATGCTGTGAATCTCTAACTGTATGCAAATACTTGTGGAAGAGAAGCTGGACACAGAGTGGAGGTTAGCACTTCCTCTTCACAGCCAGAAGGTCCATGGTTGGATTCCCTTTCCGTGTGGACTCTCCGTGTTCTGCGTGGGGTTCCTCAGGTTCCTCCTGCAGTCCAAACACATGCAGGAACTTCACCGGAGACCCTGCGTTGTCCAGA
Source organism: Fistularia tabacaria (assembly GCA_901007705.1). NCBI lineage: Eukaryota > Metazoa > Chordata > Actinopteri > Syngnathiformes > Fistulariidae > Fistularia > Fistularia tabacaria. The sequence goes on along the minus strand of CAAKHD010006990.1, from coordinate 19,564 downwards.
CGTGTGGATGAGAGGATGGATGGTCTGATGTCTACATGATTGGTGGTCAAGGATGAACCTCGCCTGGAGCCCGATCACAGTTGCGATAGACTCCAGTCCACGCAACCCCGGGAGCAGCATTAGTGGTGTAGATGAATGAATGAATGAATGAATGAATGAATGAATGAATGAAAGTCAGACAAGTTGTGACTGAAGGAGATTGAACCTGTTCTTGGACTCCACGCCTATGAGCACCTGTGATGCTTCGTTTTAAGAATTAATAACAAACACATTCATACGCAAATTAAAAATGAAGGCTCACCAAAGCTAAGGTGTAAGATCCATCATGCTGCGACACACTGAGAACTATTACACACACACACACACACACACACACACACACACACACACACACACACGCGCGCACACACACGCGCGCGCGCACACACAGGCACACGCCCACAGTCCGATCGGTTTTATGCAAAGCATCTTTCTAGTCGCCCTTTCCAAGCCTGCAAGAGCGAACAAGCCCGGCCTTCGCCAGCCGTGCAACCTGTGACAGCGTGGAGGTAAAATAAACATCAGATGGAAGAAAGTCAAGAATCTCTCAGGCTGCAGCCGGTAATGTTTTTGTAATGAGCTCATGGATCCGAACACGCAGAGAAACACGGGATTCAAATTCAGAGAGAGGGCAAGAGGCTCACAGTTAGCGGAAGACACACCGGATCAAATAAATGCATTTCATTTTTGATATTAATTGACTTCCAGGCTCCGCAGAGACGGTCTGCTTGTGTTCTCAGATCTTGAAGCTAAGCTACAACAAGCTCACGTCAGTCAACCCCGGTATGTTCGAGGGGCTCGCTGGCCTGGTCCGCCTCCACCTGGACCACAACCTCATCGGCTTCGTCCAGCCGTACACCTTCTCCGGTCTGATGTCCCTGAAACTGCTGCAGCTGGAGGGGAACCTTCTCAAAGACCTCCACCCGCACACCTTCATTACCGTCTCCGTTCTGGGGAGCTTTTGGACCTCCGGACTGAAGTACGAAATCCGAGGAGGAGGGATTTTTGTTTGATTATTTGCGGCGAGCCAATTCACCCCGAAGCACCATCGGCACAAAACCTCTCGATTGTTTCGTCCCAGACATTTACACCTGTCGGACAACCTCCTGGAGGAGCTCCCCGCGGCAGCGCTGAACACGGCTCCCAGGCTGGAGTACCTCACCCTTCACGGCAACCCCTGGACCTGCGACTGCCAGGCCCACTGGATGCTGGACTGGAACTCCAGGCATGAAGGTTAAGATACGCGCCGACTCATTCCCTTGATTTTCATTACACTCTTTCCTGCTGACATCCTGAGGTCTCTTCTAGGCGGCGGCTGGAAGGGAGGATGATAGTGACTGATGAGGAGCTCGGATATATTTCACAGATCAGTCTGTATCCATCAAACAAATCCGCATAAAGACAAGTCTTTAGATACTTTATTGCTTTTTTTTATTTTCTGTTCATAAATCCAACCCTTAGATCAACCCATTTCAGAGCCTTTCCTACGAATGCTGTTGGCGAGCAGAAGAAGTGCTGGTCAGACCAGCTCTGCTTGAGAACGTGGAGGCCGAAGGACACTGAAGCCACGTGTTTGGCCAATTAGCATAATTACGTTGAAATCTTAAGATATATTGAGCTAAAAAGGCTGTTCTAATACAGAAGAGGCTTTATTTCTGCCACTATTTGATTCCAGAGATGGACATTGACTTTATTCGATACTTTTTAGAGTAATACCTTGTGCTGAGGAACCTGTCAGAATCTGACTCTGCGTTAAACTTTGAATATGTTAAAGTGATGAGGCATGAGGCTTGGAGTAAAGCTGGAGTATCACTGAAGTACCTGGAGTATCACTGAAGTACTCTGAGGCAGAGATGAGTGTCGTGTATGATGCAAATCCAAATCTGGCCATCCCGATCCGATCCGGATCTCTGAATGCGTCTCGCTCCTCATTGGTCTCTGAAAGCCCTCGGACCGACCCGTTCGCTGTCGTTTTCTGGAGAAGATTGAACAAAAAACATGATCATGTTTGTGAGATCTTTCGTCTGAAACAAGAAGTCGTACCACGGTCCGCAGCGACATCATAATCATGACCAGATACTATATTTTGGGGCTTTCCTGTCTCCTCTCTGTTCTCCACTTCCCCTGCATTGGGCCTTTATCTCATCCTGCACCCGAAGATTTGCCCCTTTGCTCTCACCAAGTCCCACCGTGTCTCCTGCGCTCTCTTCCAGGGGTGATCAAGTGCAAAAAGGACCGTGAGTCAGGCTCTCAGGAGACCTGCCCGCAGTGCTCCTCCCCTCGCTCCCTGAATGGGACCGACCTTCTGGGACTGAGTCCAGACCAACTCCTATGCCAGAGGCCGACCCTTCGCTCCGTCCTAAAGGAGCGGGACAATCCGGTTTGGGCCGCATCCGAAGCAGAGCCTGACCTCCCGTACACTCGGGACCTGGAAGAGCCTTTGGGCCATCTGACTTTTGTTCTGTCCGACAGCCACGGAAACAGCGCTCACGTGGCCTGCGACGTGCGTCATCCGGGAGACGTGTCGCCTGTGACTTGGACGGCGGCTCCGCGGGCAAACGCGGAGCCGACCGTCAACGTTTCATTGGAGACCGTCCTGGAGTGCGAGATCGACCGAGAGACGCTGCAAAATCTGTGGCAGCTGGTGGCGTATTACTACGAAAGCCCCGCCATTCTGGAAAGAGGTCAGCAAAGAGGAAACGATAGCAGAACAACCTACCAATACGCGCAAGTGGTGAATGAGAACTCCCCATATTTCACCGACTTGAAGGGTTATTTGGTGGCAGAACCCTCCTGGCTGCTTCAGTCCAGAATCACCTTGAAGCTCAACAGACAACAGACAACCACCAAGAAACTGGTGATGGATTTCACGACCGTTATTCGCGAGCAGATCGACAGCTACGGAGGGCGAGGAGATGAGGATGACCTTCGGTCGTCCTGGGCGCTGATACGCCGCGGGACAGCGGGCCGAGTGGTGTCCGCTCTCGAGGGCTCGAAGGTTTCGCTAGAATGCAGTGTTGTGACCTCGGATCAGGAGGTGAAAGTGGAGTGGATGCTTCCAGATCTGTCCGTCGCGGATGATTCGAATGACAGAGTCGTGATTTCCACAACCGGGGAACTCGTGATCATGAACTCCTCCCGGTCGGACTCCGGCCTCTACCACTGCATGGTCCGAACCAAAGCTGGCCTGGATTTGGTGTCGATGAGACTCAGCATCAAAGAGCGTTCACTGAGCCCCGACGCTTTTAACGGGCGGAAAATCACCGCCGCAGAGGAAAGCTCAATCTCCCTCCCTTGTGAAGTGACTTCAGTTCAGCCCAGTCAAACAGTGTGGTACCTGCCCAAAAACCAAGTCCTCCTGCCCACACAGAGAACAAGGCGGGCAGAGGTGACGGAAAACGGGACTTTAGTGCTCAGGAAGTTGACCCGAGAAGATTCAGGGGAATACAGCTGCATGGCCTCCAATCTGTATGGGGTTGACATGTTGTCTCATATGGTGGAGGTCACAGGAGAAAAGTCCTCTGATAAGTCCAGAGAGACAACGCGGCAGCAGACCTTACGAGGTGCGGTGGAGGAAGGGGAGGGTTCAGGAGGAGATTTCCAAGAGATTACACGACGGGTGGGAACACAGAGGAATCCCAACAGGTTCTCAAAAAGGCCGAGGTTGAAAGACACCAAAAGAAAAGTCAATACGTCGATAAAGAAGTTGGATCCGGGTCGCTGGGCAGATATTTTGGCAAAAGCAAATTCTAAACCAGACCCTGCTAAAGTCACAGAGGAGTCGGTTCCGGAGGCCAGCACCGCTTTGCAGACAACACCTTCTGAAGCCACAACCACAACGACTGACCCTACGACTCACAGATACCTACCCCTTACCACCACCAAGGACGTGAGGATCAGAACAACCCCTTTCCCCACCACTGCAAAACCCAGGACCACAATCAGTGGGGATCCAGAGGAAGCTGCTGAAATTCTGGTAACGAAACCAACGGTTTTACAAAGTCCCCCCGCCAGAGGCACAGAACCATCCCTGCGTCCCGTTGGTGGAATCACAGAAAGATCTGGAGCGGCCACAGATTCTCCTCTTGTTGGAACCCGTCAGCAAGTCGGGAAAATAGAGAAGAAGGACTTTGGAGATGGGAAATGGAATTCGGTTCCCGATTGGCCCCGAAGGAGGAGGCCGCCTTTTAGAACTGGAAAACAGCCAATGAGAAGAATCCGTCCCGGCTATAATTCATCAAATAAACGCCTCCCAACAACCACCGTAGCAACCACACCCACCACAACCACGACTGCTGCTACGACGACGCCCGCACCGATCCCCGTCACCACAGCCGAGTACCTGATCGATGAAGATGAGGGTGAATATTATGAGGAATATGATTACAAAGACAATGCTAATGTTGATGCAAAGGAAGAATCGAGCTCTGACAGACTTAACGCAACTCAGTATCCCCATCCTGTCGGTCTTCCCGAGACAAACAATTTACCCGTCACAAAGGCAATCACCACTCTACGACCAGAAGGGGCACTCCATCCAACCGAGAGCACAGCTGCAGACAAGGAGAAGAACAACGTGGAGCCAGAAAGGGAGAACTTTAGGAACCAAAATAAGAAGTGGGGCTTTACAGAAGAGCATGGCGGAAGGGGGCTGACGGAGATCGGAGAGCAAGAGAAAAACACAATTAGCATGGAAAGTGAAAGGAACATCGTAGACCCTAAAACACAGCTTACGACACCGAGCCGCGACATGCAACATGGACCCGTATTAGCGACCCAAAATTCACCAGAAGCGAGAAGCAGAACTTCACCGGACCAAAGTACACCAACCCAGACAAGAGCGGCGTCTCCCAAAGTCATTCCATCTGATTCAACCAAAGGCAGAGCAGAGGACAAAATCCCGAAGGTGGACCAAAGTAGAACAAAGCCTACAGTCCGCAGCTTCCCCGTCATGGAGCCCATTCACCCGTGGCTCCAAGTGTACCATCAGGGAAGGGGACAAACGACAGCAACGTCTCAAACGCACCAAGATAGGAATCGAGGCAAACAGGACAAAGGCAATAAAGATAAGCATTCTGGTACCTCCCGGTGGCCTTCCGGCCACCTCAATTACCCCCACTATCCTTCCTGGACCAATAAAAGACGACCTCCTCATCCCAGACAAGGTGGGTAAAGCTGTCGGGGAGATTTTTGGGGTTAGATGCTGTTATTGTATCAACTCCAGCAGCTCATGTGCTGCATCATTCTGTCATGTTCTTGTTTCGGTGTTTGGAGGCAGGAAAGTGTAGTTGACCCAAAGGTTTGCCTCTTTTCCCACGAATAGGGTCTCACACTGTACCAACTTATCAACCAAGGCATTTCCCCCACCCTTGGGCTCACAGCCCAGTTGTGACCAACAGACCAGAGATTATCGCTGAGACGATGAAGCCGCCCCCGACGGCTCCTGCACCAACAGGTACCCCGAGATTTACAGTTACCAGCCCCCACCCCACTCATCATTATCGGCAAAACTATAATGTCGATGTCAGGACCCAAACCAGAGATCATCTGTTTCTGTCAAGGCTGAGGAACAGATACAGACAGGTATCGTGATCGTGGAGAGCGAGAATTGTCCGTCTAACGGTGGATATTTTACTCGGGTATTCAATGATATATATCTTTATCTTTAATCCATTCTTCCAGGCGCAGCTCAATCGTATTTCTCAGCTGGGCAAGATGGCGACAGCTAAACCTCACATCCCCTTCCAAAACCCCCTTTCCAGCGTCACACCGAAGCCCAGGCATGGATCCCCACACAGACCACACACCCTCAGACCTCAAGCCCCCACCGCGAGCTACACCCCACAACGCACCCCCAACTCCATCAAACCCCCGTCGCCATCGTCCAGCTTCATCCCAACGCCGCATTCGTACCATCCTACCACCTCGGGTTTCCCCTTTAGAAGTCAGTGGCCTTCTGGAGGTAGGCTCAAGAAAACAAAACCAAAAGGATGACACATTTAGATTACAAAAAAAAAAATGCTATGCAATAATTATGCTACTTTATGATTGTAAAAGTGAATGCAGAAGGAAGAAACAGCTTTCACCGCACAACGGCCGCGCCTCCTTTCCCGTGGCTGTTGGGAACCGGAGGTGGCGGTGGTGTAAAGCCCCATATCACCACCGTAACCACAGCCAGTGTGTCCGCTCTGGCAGAGGGGGATGCGGTCCTGCACTGCAGAGCAACAGGGAATCCCAAACCCAACATTGCTTGGACCAAAGTCTCTACGGGTGAGATAGAACATGAGAACGTTTGTTTATAGTGCAGCATACGTGATTTCACTTTGCGCTACCACACTGTCCGTCTCCAACTCCTTGTTTTTGGGCTCCTTTCACAGGCGCCACCATTTCAGCGAACTCCAAGCATGGCCAGCGCTTTGAGGTTCTCAATAACGGAAGTTTTGTTATCAAAAGAGTACAGCTCCAGGACAGAGGGCAGTACCTCTGCACCGCTCAGAACAGGTTTGGGTCTGATCGCATGGTGATCACCTTAGCAGTCCAGACTGAGGCCCCGAAGATCCAACGTCCCAAGTCCACAGAGGTGACGATGTACTTGGGAAACAGTGTTACCCTTGATTGCCTTGCCTCTGGGAAACCACTCGCTCAAATTTCCTGGATCCTACCGGACAGAACATTCGTCCGAGAAATCGGGAGCGTTCACACCCTCCTCTCTCCAATGTCTGTGCTTCCAAATGGAACCCTGCAGATATACTCTGCCAACTTCTCCAGCAAAGGGGCTTACAAATGCATCGCGAGCAATGCGGCGGGTGCCGATACAGTAACGTACCACGTCCACGTTGCGGCTCTGCCTCCGAGCATAAGTGAAGGAGCGCTGGACACGATGATTAGTCGGCCAGGTATGGTACACGAATATTGATTCACAAAAGAAAAATAATCCAATATATCCTCCCATGCAAACTCATGAAATCACGTTGAACCAGGTGGGAGTGTATACGCCCATTGCTCTGTGAGGGGTGAGCCTCCGCCAGCTCTGAAGTGGACTCTCCCAGTTGGCGTCCAGGTCAGGCCATCGCAGTTTCTGGGGCACAGGCTCTTCGTTTTCCCCAATGGGACACTGTTTGTGAGGAATATCTCTCCAGCTGATGCAGGGAGGTACGAGACATACCTTTCTTTTGGATGTATTTCTGATGTAAAGCCATAGCTGTCAGTGACCCGAGGCCGATGTGTCCGTTTGTGTCAAAATGTCAGAGCTGTGTGTTAAATTGAACAATGGCAAAGGCACATGGCTGGACGGTCATTCTTCTGGCTGGTTGTAATTACAGGTACGAGTGTTCAGCCACGAACGCCGTTGGTCTTGCCAAACGAGTTGTCCAACTGGAGGTGAGGGCAGATTTCCCCTCTTCCGTAGGCCAGCTGCCTCCTCCTCCTCGAACCCCCTATACCCAGCACCACGAAGTACCGTCCCGCAAGCACTCTATTTCAGCCATGTATGGCTCTGCTGTCTACCTCCACTGTCCTGAGTCTACCGGATCCCCAAGAGGGACCGTCTGGCAGCTACCTTCAAAGACCATGATGGAACATCGATACAGGTAACTGCAGCGCCTCCGACTGCTACCCTCCGGTTGAATGGTAAAAGCACGATTTCAGCCTGCGTGTCGTTGGATGTGGCAAATTGCTTGACTCCCGAAAATGTACTTTTGCTGATGTTTGCTTCCAGTCCAGAGAGACCTATTAAAGTTTTCCTAAATGGGACCCTGAGGATACTTCAGCTAACGGAGCTAGACGGTGGAAATTATCTGTGTATCTTTCAGCGGCCCAATGGAGAAGATATGGAGCTCTTCCAGGTATTAACGGGAAAGAAAATGACCTGAGGCAGATCCATTTTGCTTCCAAATTTTACGTTTCTTAGTAATTCCTATCAGAATGAATATTTCATTTCATTAAGGACACCATCATGGTTAACGTCCTGCAGCGGTGTAATATGTCTTTTACATGCAAGAAGGAAGTGTTCGGTAAGAATGCTATTAGCAAGGAGGCTATATGTTGAGACTGAGATGGGCCTTTCACTGGTTCGTTCGTCGCTGGAAGTCTTTGTATTATTTCTAGAGAACTTTAACCGGATGGAACTTTAAGCAGCGGGTTGAAATAATGCCAAGTGCGGTAGAGAACGTTAAATCCCCTCATCATTTGTTGTCTTCATCAGGTGGATGTCCTGATGACTCCTCCCAGGATCAAACATGTGAGAACTGCACAGACCAGTGTGACCTTTGGAGAGAATTTTCAGGTATTTAAGTGCAGCGGCGTCAAAGTCATTCTTTTCCTTTGGGGCTGCTCCCTTCAGGTCCACAGCCAATCATCTGCCTCCATCGAACCCTCGCCCTTCACACCAACCACCTCCCTGTCCTCCTCCCCTCCATCCATAAACCTCCTCTCTAGTCTTGCTCTCGGCATCCTTCAACCTGGATCTTTACCATCCCTCCTGTGTCCGCGTCCAGACCATCTCATTCTCCCTTTATCTTCAGAACATCGGACATGTGCTGTCCCTCTGATGGACCCATTCCCGATCCTCTCCTCAGTCCTAAAGAGAACCTCCACATCTTCATCTCTGCTAAACATTCTCCAGGACTCATTCGCAAATATGGATCTGTCGAACTAACAAATGTATATTCGACCTGTCCTCTTCTTTTTGGCTTTTTTTTTTTTTTCACTCTGAACTCTGCCATGTATATTTGTATGTTTGCTCACAACGCAGATCTGCAGGACCGTGGGGAAAAGGGGGTGGCATGGGGGGAGTTAGGAGGAACACGAAGGATGTCGGCGGCGTAGCACAGGGAGTCAGTCGTAGGTCAAGCATCAAAAACAGGAAAGGCAGAAGACAGGCTGACAAAGGAGACTCACACAGAGTATTCACTGACCGTGATCTGGTGCCCCGCGCTGGGGAAGCAGGAAGTTTGACTGCACCAGGACTGTTTACCAGAGATAGGAAACAGGTGTGCAGCAGCGCAGCCGCATCAAACTGTCCGACCTGCAGGGAGACGAGAGCAGGGAACACAGCAGCCTGGGCAGTGTCTTACCTCGCCAGCCCTCCGGGGCAGCTTTAAGCGTGGTTCACCAGGGGGCCAAAGTGAACCAAACCTGTTGAGGTTCACGTTGCAAATCCCAGATATCAGTCACTTCTTCTTTGCTTGGGCTTCAAGAGTACGATTCAGAGATCATTTTTGCAACCCCTTGCTCATCATATTCCGTCAAAGACTCGACTTAACATACAGTTGTTTTGGAACATTGAAATGTCTGAGCATTTCAAGGCAAGAAAAACGTGTGAAGTTATTCTAACCCCGGTATGTCCGCTGATTCTTTTTAGGTGGATTGTGTTGCAATGGGCCTCCCAGATCCAGAAGTCTCCTGGACTCTCCCAGACGGAACACTGGTCAACAACGCCCTTCAGTCTGACGACAGCGGCTATCGCAACCGTCGCTATATCATTTTTGGCAATGGGACCTTGCTTCTGCAGCACGTCGGCAAGAAAGATGAGGGGGACTACACGTGTCATGCCAAGAACAAACTCGGCAAAGACGAGAGGAAAGTGAGCGTCAAAGTCCGACCGAATTCTCCCCAAATCCGGTCCAAATCACAGTCACCTGTGACGGCGAAGTTTGGAGGGCCGGCCCAACTGAGCTGTCTAGCAGTGGGTGAACCCACACCGACAATCACCTGGCTTTCACCACGAAATCATGTCATAACAGCACCATCGGAGAATTTTCAGGTGACTGACAGTGGGGCGTTGGTGGTGAAGAAAGTAACCCCTGAAGACGAAGGAAAATATACATGCGTGGCACGAAACTCTGCCGGTGAGGATTTTAAATACACGAAACTGGAGATTCAACCAGAGGAGCCCTTTATCGACGGCCTGAAAGGGAAAAGCGGCAAAAAGGTTTGGGGTATATCATACCAAACGGCACTTCTGGACTGTAAAGTGGAAGGAAAACCCGAGTCAAAAGTCTGGTGGGTAACTCCTTACGGACACTTGCTCCCGAAACCATATCTCGGCGGTCGCTTTCAGGTCCACCAGAATGGGAGCTTGGAGGTCCGAGGTATCAGGAAAACTGATGAGGGGATGTACATGTGTTTGGCCAAAAACGTTGTCGGTGAAGCGTCGCTTTCCGTGGAGTTAGATGTGGCCCCGGTGGCGGAGAAACCCAGCTTTGCTCTTCCAAATATTGAAATCATACCAGTGAAGCAAGACGGCGGAGAGATAGTCTTGGCATGCCCTGCCCGCGGAAAGCCAAATCCAGAGTTCGTGTGGGCGCTACCGAACGGCACCATGTTAACAGCCGGCATCAGACTCCAGCGGTTCATCCACCATCAGGGCAATGGGAGCCTGCGGATCTTGCAACCTGCCGCCAGCGACAAAGGGGTGTATCGGTGTCTCGCAAAAAACGTTGCGGGTCAAGCGGAGAAACGTTACGCCCTGGAGGCTGGCAGGAAGCCAGTCCTAAGAGGATCTGCAGGTACGTTCAGCAACTTCGTAAACCGACATTTCGCCCAACATGGATCCGTCTCTCTCAAAGTAATTCCCAAACTCTCATGACTTTTTTTTTTTTTTGCAGGTGGAATGAAGATCACCTATGGCCAAGATCTGAAGTTACCTTGCGTCGCGGATGGTTGGCCCCAGGCATCGGTAACATGGACCCTCCCTAATGGGCTGACGCTAGACAAGCCTCAAACCGTTGGCCGAGTGTCGTTTCTTGCCAACGGGACACTCGTGCTGAGACAGGTGGCCACTTTTGACAAAGGGACGTACGTCTGCAAAGCCTCCAACTCCTTTGGCTCATCCACGCTATTATACCCGGTTGTAATCATGGTCTTCCCGCCACGCATCACCAGCATGCTTGCCTCCATCACCAGGGTGAACAGGGGGGTACCGGTGAGATTATATTGCGCTGCCAGCGGTATTCCCAAACCGGATATTTCTTGGACGCTGCCCGGACGCACCACGCTGGTTCCGCATAACCGCTTCGCCGTCCAGGGAGGCGTACACATGACAGAGGAGGGCAGCCTGGTCATACAGAACGCGATGCTCATGAACTCTGGTATTTACAAGTGCAATGCCAAAAATGCCCTTGGAACAGATTTCAAGTCCACGTACCTTCAGGTGGTCTGACGCGCTCTCTGAGGAACTGTCAAACGAGTTCCCCCCCCCGCGCCCCCCCCCGGGGTTCTCGGTACACCAAGGATGCCCTAAGACTGCAGGGGAGCCTGAAACCAACCGAGCACAAGCCACTGAACAATTGAACTGAAAGTGCGGTTTTGCATGTTGTGGTGCCTTTTTAATCCCATTTCACTGGCGCCTGCGTGGCCTCGCGGTGGCCTCCTGACGCTCCCTGAAACCACCCCGCTCTCCGGGGAGGGTTCTATGTTACTGGTTGTACATGTCAGTCGTGTTTATGTCTCTTCGACATGGGATTATCCGTCTGCTGGTCAGTCATGGTGACTCTAACCGTCACCCATACACGCTTCCGCCGCCGTTCCGATGTGGAGTTTCCGGCGCGGCTCAAACGTCCAAAACGTCACATGTTATCAGTTTAAGGAGTTTTACTATCAACGTGTTTATATCAAATTTATCGTCTAGATTATAGCGAGCGGCAGTTGTTTACCAAGCAGACACAGGTTCCTCTGTTGCTGCTCAGCAAAGGGTACCAGCTAACTGTTCACTGTATGTATCAGTGCCATCGGGCCATAGTCGCAACCATGGCTGTATGTAATCAGATTACAGTAACTGAGTGCTTTAGAGGCGCTGTTACGCAGGTGCTCATATTAAAGATGTAGTATTCTAATTTATAAGAAATAAAGTTTAATGGTAGCCCTCTTGTCCACACGGCGTTCTCCTGCGATGCTCTTCATTCACAGCGCCGTACGTCGGCATCTCCAGAAGGTATTGACCTTGAGCTGGTTGTCCTGCTCAGTTTCAGGGGCTCTATGTGCTTTTGCTCGCAGCAGCTCTGCGACAACGACATTCAGGCTCATCCCTGTTCCTTCCCCGATTATACGGAGAATGGAAAAAACATCAGGCGGTCCACCTTGACCTTGAAGGGTTTGGTCTATCGATATGAACCACTTGGTCTACCTGGAAGAGGCGAGAACTTCTGCTGAACTACTGGTGGACGATTTGGTGCTTGGAGTGGAGTCATGCTAGCGTGGTCACGTCTTCACGGGGGCCAACGTCCAGTGGTGCAAGAGGAAGACATCCAAACAGACCAGAATGGAGAGGAGAAGGCAGGAGGCAGCAGAGGTGAAGATGTGGAGGTTCCTCGTTGAGAGAGAGGAGGACGGAGAGGATCAGGAAGGAGTCCATCAGAGGGAGAACACGTGGTAGATGTTCGGGACTGAGACGGTTTGGACATGGACAGAGGAGGGATGGAGAAGATCTGGGTGGAAGGATGCTGAGGTTGGAGGAGGTCTGGAGGACGACCAGAGAGGAGGTTTATAGATGGAGGGGAGGAGGACAGATGGTGTGGGAGTAGAGGGTTGGATGGAGGAAGATGATTGGCTGTGGACCCTGAAGGGAGCAGCCAGAAGGAGAACAAGAAGAAGAACCCCTTGTCAGATCCTTTCCAACCTCCGGGGACAAGAAGGTCCAATCCTGCCAATGCAGGAGGAGAAGGGAGGATGGAAGGAGAGTGGACAGGAAGGTGGTTGGTTTGAGAGGAGAGGGTGAGATGGAGGCAGATGAATGGCTGCGGCCCCTGAGGGGAGCAGCCAGAAGAAGAAGAAGAAGAAGAAGAAGAAGAAGAAGAAGAAGAAAGAAATCCAAGTGACGGATTGATTACATGACAGATGCAGATTTATGACACCAAATCCACTTTTTGGTGGAGGCAGGATTTCTGTCTCTTTTCTCTTGACTGAATGTGTGTGTGTGTGTGTGTGTGTGTGTGTGGTGTGTGTGTGTGTGTGTGTGTGTGTGTGTGTGTGTGTGTGTGTGTGTGTGTGTGTGTGTGGATATGCTGTCTCCGGTTCTAGTTTTCGTTTGTGGTGTGTGG
>CAAKHD010006989.1:7104-31128 GCA_901007705.1 Fistularia tabacaria | reverse complement strand
CATGTTACAGACACACACACACACACACACACGCACACACACACACACACACACACACACACACACACACACACACACACACACGTGAGTGCAATTACATGTATGCAGGCACAGACACACACACATTATCATTCAAATAAACAAGGATGAAATAATAGATATGAGGTCAAATAAAATCTAAATGTTGTCATTAGTGTCAAACAAATAAAACCTTGATATTAGAATAAAAATGGAAAATACACCAGGCATGTTGAATTACCAAATATTGCCTCGAGCCCTGTGTTTCTGTGACAAAAACACACCCAGCCATTTTAACTTAGCGCCGAATTCGTGCTGATCCGGTTCAGAATGGAGTGAATTTCAAAAAGTGCAGAGGAGAGGAAAATGAGAAACTGAGAGAAAGCGAGTGAAATACAATGGGATGGAGAAAAAGGGGGAAAGAGAATGAGAATGTAAGGTAAGTTGTTCAAAAAGAGGTACTAAAAAATGTGCGCTACTTCAAAATGTGAAATCCATTTTATGAAATCTGCTTTTGTGTTTATTAGATTCACCTGGTTCAGTTTGTTTCATCACCTCTCTGAACATTGTTTTATTTTTTATAATTTTTTTAATAGCAGTAAGTTTTTATTGATTCTTCTTACGATGCTTTTCAGAATTTCTTTTTTTTTCTTCACCTAATAGTTGCATGTTACCAACATCATTTCGACATAAACAGCTCAATTTAGTCCCTGTGCAATATTATTTTTTGTTTTGTCCAAGTATTTTGTCATCCAACTACCAAATATCAAATATACCCCTGTCAAAACTTGGAGGAAATTGAAAACAATTTCATTGGCCTCATTTGCTTTACTAGTAAAAACCCAGCCAAGGTAAGGAAAGACACACGGCTGAAGCTCAGTGTAGAGTTATTACAGGCAGTCTATCTGTCAGTTAGACAAAGCTTTAAGATGGACTTCATAGAGTCGTTGCAGAAACAGCAGTGGTTGAAGGAACCTGCCAAATCCAGGTTGAGGATTTCAGATCAGATGAACAGACATCCTTCTGCAACCTCCAAGGACAACAAACCTCTGCTGTGATGAGGTGACACTTCCAGTCTCTCAATGCCAGGCCAAAGAAAATACAGAATGGGAGAGGCTTAGAGGAAGTGGATGTGCTGTATACACTGCATAGATAAATATAAATCGGAGGTAGGTTGGAGAACAGATAGAAGCTGGTATAAACACATTTTGATGAGTCAAATCTTGACATCACTATGTAATTATAAGAGGTTGAATCAACTCCATCTGCATCCATGTACGTTCTCGTTAGCCTTTTTTTCGACCTCGCCACCTGGTACAAATACCCTAGGTAAGAAACTAAAACTAAAAGGCATAGTATTGGAGCTTAAAGGTAGTGTGCCGTTCTGAAAATTGATATAGGGAAGCTGTGGGTATGAAATACAGTGGAACAATTCACATTATTGGAAATAATGTGGAAAAGAACAGGAGCCATGTTGTCAGAGAATGTATAGATGGCAAAGAAGGAGAGTGATGGAGGATGAAGTGAAATTTGAGTGACCATCAGACGAGCATCAATTCGATGCTGAGCGCCGGGAGTTGGAACAGTTCAAAACCGACACTATACTTTATAACCTTTGATTAATGAAAACAAACTGAGATCGATCTCTGTTCCAAACTTCGAAACTTGCTTTTGTTTAGTCCTTTTATATTTTCCATCAGTTCAATGTCGAGCTACTATCAGGGATCAACCCTCAGTCAGCTTTCTTGTCTCCACGACAACCCTGTTGCATAATTTAATTCAAACGTTGTCTCAGAAGCCCCCTTTCCCACATCAACCTATGTAAACTATGCAGCTATTGCCTTTTAAATTATGAAAAAGTCATTTTATTTTGACCCTCACCGGGCCTGATCCTCATCTTTCACTTTCTCGCCCAGTATTGATGCTCGGTTCTCAGGAGATGTGATACTAACAGTCTTTGTGACATAGTTTATAATTTTATAACCATAAAGAAACGCTTGAGAAATATGTCTCTCTTTCACAAGGTGTTAGTATACAAAATGCCCCCAATACAAGTATAACAGAGAATTAAAATGTTTTATGTAAGATTAACAGCTTCTGTCCACTTTTTTTCATTGTCATTGATAGAGTTAAAAAAAAAAGTTAGAAGAATATTTCTATCATTACTCAGAGATTCTTTCACCTGTTGCTACTAAATAGCTGAATTTTTTTCCTTATTTTTTTTTCATTTCATATATTCAATGATTTTGAATACTGTTGTCTTTGCATCATTCTTTTCCTAGAATAGATATCCTTCCTGGTCACTGAACTCTACAGGACATAAAATGTCCCTGAGGAATCACTAAATACTTACTGCAAAGACTTTGGATGAATTCACACTCTCTGTGTGGATTTAGCCAACCAGCAGGACTATTCCACCTTCAAATAAATATTCTCTTTTTGGCAACTGTTACTTTTTACCAACTTTGAGTTTTGCCAGAAACATTTTGAGAATTCTGGAAAATCATCAGGCCAGAGTACACGCCATGGTTAGATGTTGTCAAGTCTTTTAATATAACCAAAAATGGCCTTGGAATATTTTAACCAAAACCATTTCAACCTGTCTTTGTATTTTCCACTGCAAATTAATTTGAAAAGCAAATATGCTGGAAAAAAGGGAATTAAAAAAAAACTTGCTGCCTTAACTCTAACTAAATGCTGCCCCTCTATCCAGGCTGGGCTTGAGTAATGCATAATAACTCCTCACATAAGTATACATTTTTGATTACTACCCCTTTAAACACTTACAAATCACAGTCTATGAAAATATTATCAGAGTGGGACAAATCTTTGCCTAAGGGTTCAGCAGGTTGGTTTAATGGTACCATGGGCTCAGTGTGTTGAACTGTTCAAGCACTGGAAATTAAGAATACCTTAAATCACTCACAGTGGGTTGAGAATGCAAAGAAAACCTATACCAGACACAATCATACACGCGCGGAATAATGTAACCGTGAAAATTAGACATAATGCTTTGGCTATTAAAACATAACTGGAACATAAATGGAACATGTGGAAATTATTTTAGAAGTTTGGACCAATATGATAAATGGTTTGTTTTTCTTATGTTTTGCATGTAGGAAAGCGTCACATCTGCATGCACCCACCCACCCACACAAGCACCCACTCACACACTCACACACACACACAGACACATACACACACCTCTAGTCAGACTGAAATTTCCTGTTAAGTAGTGCTAGGAGATGAATATGAAAGATTTGTCATTAAGAGCTAGTGGCTCCTTTCAGCTGACAGTTTACAAAGGGAAGTTTAAATATCAATAAATATATTGTCGTGCTACACAGGTGGTTTTCATTTCCAACACATAATCTTTGGTTTATGAAGGTAAGATACTTAAATATCACAAGGAAGTCAGCTTTATGAATGGCAAACATGGCTACACCTTGATCTATGATTTCATACACTGTGTATATAGAGCCCGTTAACTATGGTAGGATCTTTTCATTTAAATTGGTTTAAGTTTTCCCACACTTTTACAGCTGGTCTGGGTGTGCAAGATTTAGGAGTATATTAAAAAAACATTTTTTTTGCAAGTCCCTGTTCAATTATCACAGTTACATAGGGTGTTGGGACATATTGTTTGTATTAAGTAGTTGCTATTAGAGAATCATTCCAGCATTTCTTCAAAAACTGGGTGATTGTTTCGATAAGCATAGCAATCCACCAAAATGAAAACTTGCCTGGTCTTCATATGAGCTGTACCAGTCAGAATGTTTAGTAGCTTTAATGATCCATAATGATGAGTCCGTTGTTTGAGGTAAGTTGAATTACTGCTTACAGTTCTGTAGAGCAAACTGTTGTGCGGTTGCCACCTTGTATGTCACTGCAACAGGCAAATACAGTAAATTAGTGTGCTAGCAGTGTGGTACAGTGAAAATAAAGTTTTTCTTACATCTTTCAAATAAAGTCATGCCCAATGAAAACAATATTAGCCACAAAAATGCAGTAATGAAAAACCCTCCACAGGTTCAGTGAAAAGCAACAAGCTGTACCTTTTCACATTACATAACCCCACAACTTCTTGAGTTCTTGGTGGACATCCTGTCCTTTTGTAAGTCTGGCCAGATATTTTCATCACATCTGATTTTTCCCCCTGTTTAATGCACTGGGGAGAAATATCGGTGCATGGTGCAGCCATTCCTGCAACGGTCGCTAGTGATGTGCAGACATGTTGCATCCATGACATCTAACAGAGACATCAAATCCGAACACTGACAGGCATATGATCTCCAACTCCTTGCAGAAAAACTTTCTATCAATGCGCAAATGGGGAGAATTCTATGGTTGGAATTTCCATAGTTTTATGCACAGCCCACTTTTCCAAAACAAGCTGGTATCATCCCTCTCTTTAATGTAATGGGGTGCATCCAATCTTACTCAGTCTCCGATGTTTCCTGCAACTAGCTCTCTGTACAGTGTAGTTAAGAGGGCCACAATTCTCAGGAAAGGGTAACTTACTTAATAATACTGCTTCCTTGGTCCAGGGTGGTCGTTGTGACCGTAGAACCTGGCTTGAGTATCTCAGGCTTTGTCTTCCTTGATAATTTATGAATATACATTTTTTTAGCATCTAAACAAGCCAGATATTGTCTTAAGAACTAGACATTTAAATAATACGTATGCAATTTATTCAACTATGTAATACAAAACTATCTGAGCTTTACTGAGGTCCATTTACAATATGCTAAGTCATGAGGGACCACCGCTATTGCAGGTTGCCTCTCAGATGATGCCTATTTAATGGCTGTTTGATTTAGATTTAATATTCAGCCAGTGGATTAATTGGCTGAAACCATGGTACCGATGTCTTATACTTATGAACGGCTGAATAGTGCTTCCCTGCCACCACTATAAGGACATTGTCCAGTTTTCTGTGAGGGTTCAGTTAATTAAAGTAAGGGGACACTGTAGTTATCATGAAACAATTATGCATAAAAGTGAAAATGAAGACAAAGTGTCAAGCTGTTAAATGAATAATATATAAATGACATTTTTTTCATGTATTTTGTGTGGTCTAAATTTACATCAGGCCTCCTTGCTGGATTTCTGAGTGGCTCTAGTATCAAACGGTATAACTCTGATAAAATACTTGGAACTAGTGACACGGAGAAACCAGGTGTTTATTTACTTGGTTAAGGGATCTTAACTCCCAGCGTTGTCCATGGGGGGAGCCCACAATTTATGTTCTGAACCTGTCCGCAGGAGGCTGTCCATCATGAGAGCACGGATTATTCTTCAGGAGTGTGTTGCCGTTCCCTGCTTCGCTGCCTTTTAAAAGATAAATTCCTGCCAAGATAAATTCCGAGACTTGTTGTTTCTCGTCCATTGGTCATAACTGCAACTGTTCCTCCGTGTTACTGGAGTGGATGCAGGCTTTATCCGGGCACCTCTAAACTTTAATGATAAAAACAGATGTTTTGTTTACAAAAATAAACAAAAATCCAAATCAAAATGTTTATATATACTTTTAAAGTGAATTGATTTAAATTTTGTATTTTTTTTAATTTCTCTCAGGTTAAAAGTGACCTATTTTGTGTCGTCAGACTTCCCAAATATTCAGTTGAACCTCAAGTAATTTCTGACATTTAAAATTTTCACCCAAAAAAAGTTTGAATTTATTCTTGAGACGGATTTGCCAGTTGATTATTATAAAAGCTTGATAACAATATTCATGTGAACGTTATTTTGTTTGGTCTGTTTTAAAACGTAAGCGTCATTAAAATGAACGATGACCCTCTTCGGTTTTATGCTTTATCAAGGACAAGATTGCCCCCTATTGAAGAGAGAAGAATCTGCATCTGAAAAGGGATGGAGACGTTCTCAAGTCATAGCGTTTGTCTTTGGAACCGTATCATGAAAAAGTGCCCGAGATTATGTTATGAGTTCAAGTTATTTTTCATTGAATGTGTTTAAAGTGAAAACTGTAATCAAGGGAAACCAATCTGTTCTCAGTCTTGAAATGTTTTGAGTCACAAAATGAGAAAATTAGCTCTTTCTGAAACCTGAAAAGTATGTCCGGGCCATGACCACAGCATAGTGTTGTCTGCTTGGATTATGTTTTTTTAATTTTTTATGCTCATCAGTGTCATCATCTAGTACTGAGTTGCTCTAATTTTGTTTTCAAATGCATACGGCTCATCGCTGACGCTTTTGGACGAGCGCTATGTATAAAACAGGTATTTATAACCGACCATTTCAATTTATGGTCAGCAGCAAACTTCAAATGTGAAATCCCGGATTCCAATGTCTCTGAACATACAAAATATGTTTTGAAAGAGATACTCACAGCAACATCATCTTCTCAGAAATCGCCGTATCCCTACTTTTAGTGAGCACATTTTTGAAGAAGTAAACTATTTCCATGAATGTCTTAACTTTTAAATATCCTGCATGCTATGGTCACTGTATATTAATTAGACCTTACAGGATTGCATCAATGGCATGTCTAATAAGTGGTAAACCCTTGGAAACCTATGGAAAAGGGAAGACGGAAGCAGACAAGCAGCATCCTGACAGTTTTGAGCATCTTAGATTTGAGCCCATTCAGGAACTAAAATCGTATTTCTTAAAGCCCCTCTTTGCTACCGCTATTATTATCCTGCGTTCTTCAAAGCGACTGGTGCTTTATCACGAGACAATCAAATTTACTTTTCCCCTTCCTTTTATTTTTTTAATTTTAATGCATGCTTAAATTATTTTTATTGACCTTCTTTTTCTTTCATTATATTTTTTTTTATATTAAGTTCATCCATCCATCCATCTTCCTCTGCTGATCCGTGGACGGGTCGCGGGGGCAGCAGCTGGAGCAGGAAGGCCCAGACTTCCCTCTCCCCAGCCACATGGTCCAGCTCTTCTGGGGGGACCCAAAGGCTCTCCCAGGCCAGTCTGGAGACACAGTCTCTCCAGCGTGTCCTGGGTCTTACCCGTGGCCTCCTCCCAGATGGACATGCCTGGAATACTTCCCCTGAGAAGCGTCCAGGGTCATCCTGACCAGATGCCAGAGCCACCTCATCTGGCTCCTCTCTTTGCGGAGGAGCAGCATCTCTACTCCGAGTTCCTCCTGGATGGCCGAACTTCTCACCCTATCTCTAAAGGAGAGTCCGGCCACCCTGCGGAGAAAACTCATTTCGGCGGATTGGATCCGCGATCTCGTTCTTTCGGTCACTACCCACAGCTTGTGACCATAGGTGAGGTGACGTAGGTAGGAAACGTAGATCGACTGGTAAATTGAGAGCTTCGCCTTCTGGCTCAGCTCCTTCTTCACAACGACAGACCGGTGCAGAGTCCGCATCACTGCAGACGCTGCACCGATCCACCTGTCGATCTCCCACTCCATCCTTCCCTCACTCGTGAACAAGACCCTGAGATACATGAACTCCTCCACTTGGGGCAGGGCCTCATCCCCGACCCGGAGTGGGCACTCCACCCGTTTCCGGTCGAGCATCATGGTCTCGGATTTGGAGGTGCTGATCCTCATCCAGGCCGCTTCACACTCGGCTACGAACCGCTCCAGTGAGAGCTGGAGATCATGGCCTGACCGAGCCAACAGAACCACGTCATCTGCAAAAAAGCAGAGACTTGATCCTGTGCGATACTAAGTCTCCATGGATTTCATCGATTTACTTTGCTACAAATTTACTCCTTTTCAATTGTGTTTCCAGCTTTCACCGATCTCTGTAATGTCTTTATTTGTCCACTAGATGGTGTAGCAGTGTTAGAACTGAGATTTGACTTGAAGCACATTTTCAACATTCCAGTGTGCATATGAGAGACAGACAGACAGACAGATAGATAGTTACGTAGACAAATAGATAGAGAAATTAGGTTTATGGATGAATAGATGGATGATGGCTTGATGGAAAGATAATAGAAAACACATCACCGAAAATATCAATGACATTTAGACGATAGAGGAAATTGTATTTCATTTAGGGTTGTTTGCAACAGTCAGTCAGGTAGATACGGTTGGATAGGGGAATTCAACGAGAGCACTGATGATGAAATGTGAGA
Organism: Fistularia tabacaria; assembly: GCA_901007705.1. Classification (NCBI taxonomy): domain Eukaryota; kingdom Metazoa; phylum Chordata; class Actinopteri; order Syngnathiformes; family Fistulariidae; genus Fistularia; species Fistularia tabacaria. The sequence goes on along the minus strand of CAAKHD010006989.1, from coordinate 23,037 downwards.
GTGAATGTGTCCCTGTTGGTCATCTGCACTGCAGCGCACTGCACTGCAGGGATTTCCCATGACAACATCCTGCCGCACGTAGCCTCATTTTCAGTGAGACACGTGTTGTTACATCAGACACAGGGAATGTGTCACCGAAAAAGATAAGAATGCTATGTACAGTATATGAGAAATGAATGGAGGAAAGAGAGGGAGAATGCATATACCCGCAATGTGTGCATCGCAATCAATGCTACACACATTGCAGTCTGCATCCATATGACCGTGAGATGTTTCACTGCATCTTACATAACAGTGCAACATCAGTCCATATGGAAACCCGTACATGGTGGGAGCAGGGCAGGCCAACCAATGGGCAATCTTCCATTGATCAATGCACCGCAGGCAATTAGACATGGGGTCATGCAGACCTTTACTAGACAGTGACCAGATGATGTGTTTTATTACAGACGCAGATTTCTGTCTCAGCCAAAAAAATCTCACACTGTCTTGTTCTTAACCTAGTATTTGGGGGATAGCAAAATCTCCAGTAAATGGGGGACATCTCTGTCTCTCTCCCTCGTCCATTTTTTTTTCATTTCACCAACTTAGGAGGCACTGGTTCACGTTCATGTGAGTGTGATGTACAGTGAATCACGTCCGTCTGGCTGGCAGCCCCAGCGTGGCCGTGTGAAGTCCCTCGTTCAGAATGGACTCGAGCGGCGAAAGATGGTTAAGACGTCACGTCGTCATGGCGACCAGGCTCCCGTAGGCACTGCCCAGTATAAAAAGGAAGGCGGCAGTAAAGACTGCGCACACAGACTTAAGAGGCATCGCCCGCAAGGTAAGGATGTTAGCTACACTTAGATTGTTAATGCCGTTTAAAAGCTTTTTTTTTTTTATAGCTGCAAAAAACAAACAAACACATATTTACCAAAAACCGATTTAGAAATTGCGAAGAGACCTGACCGTGGCCCAGTAGTTGGCTTTTTCTTTGGCCCATTCCGGCATTTTTTATAACACGTAGTCGTAATTGAAATGAAACACTTAAGTGGGTGATGGAGAGACATTGGCTGTCCTTTAGCGTAGCTACAAGATTCGACGGGCGTTAGCCTGCGATATCCATTCTGCTAGATGTCGCAGTTATCCCCCCACGTTCATTCGAAAATGATAAGTATCAATTGGGGGTGGCACAGAAAGCAGGCCAGAGGATGAGGAGTGACATAGCGACATTTGGAGATAAAAATCGACTGATAACATGGTTAAATGCTAATGCGCATCAGTAAAAGGAAGCCCTTCGTTTGGGAAGTGATGCGGTCTGGAAACCTAGTTCCTTGGAAATACACGCGTTGTTGCGTCATCTCAGTAGTCATACTCTAAAACCTAAAAGAAAGCCCGGTTTATTAAAATGCAAATGACGTTTGATTGTAACAAATATGCATATTTGAAGTATAAAGCTCCGAACAGAGAACGTGACATTGGCGGCTCACACTGCTGCATCTTTGCGGAAGTGGATTAGTCTCCATGTTACGTAACCCTTTTCAAATTACAACAATAGCAGCGTTAGAAACGTTGCATCTAAGTAAACCCCAGAATATGAAACAAAGTTAAGTTCACGTCATATCTGTTACAGCCTTGGATGGCGCCCTCAACACTATTACAATCTCGATTTATTAGTTCCGATAAAGCTGGTACAACGAGTGAATCCACGGACGTGGTCGCAGGTTAAGCTACGTGCCGCCCTGGATCTACATGATGAAGTCTGGCAATGTCGTAATGAGACAGTTGATTTCGCGCAATCATGGGAAGTGGGGCAAATAAACTCTGTTTTTTCCTTCTTGTCAAAGATGACTAAAGGAGAGCTGATCCTTTGAAGGGCAGCGAGGGAGATGAGTGTCGCAGAATCTTGCTGTATTCCATTGGACACACCAGTAGATGCGGTGTAGACCTGCGTGTCTAAGCAAACAATAAAATGGCAGAATCAATGGTTTGGAAACATATTTTCTCACAAAACCAGTATGTGCCAAAAGCCTACTTAATCTAGCCGCAAAAAATAAGCTTAATCTTATTATGATTATCCTTAATATGTAGAATTCCCCAGCAGGGCTATTAGTAGTAATTTGGTGCTGCATGGAGTAACTGTGGTTTCCATGATGTTTTTGATGTGTCATTCGGTTCCAGTAGGTGTGGTACACCAAGATAGAGCCATGTCTAACCTTGTTGCATTCTTGAAGGTCATTACTCCTGCTGAGGAAGGTCAGAGAAGGCCCAGGGCTGCTGGAGTGATGCTCTGAAGCTGCAAAAACCTATATTTAAATAGTATACCAGCTAGAAATTTGCTATCCACTCTGTGCCCAGATGCTCAATATATGTTTCCAGATATATGGGACCTCGTGTGGATGATTCATGAATCAGCAATTACTCTTCTCTTACAAAATGTAATCTGAGAGCTTAAAGTCAAGTAAGTCAAAGCACACATATATTCCATGCCATTTAGGCAACATATTTCTTTCCAAACATTCATGGTATGTGTTTTGACAATATAGTAAGAAATAAAAAATCAGAAAATATAAAAATAATGATTATTGTCTGATTTCAAAGGAATTGAAATAGATTATTATACAAACACTTTGACATTCTCTTTGCACAAGTTAGCTTTTAGTGTGACATTCATTATCCTTACTCTAAAGTGCTGCAGAGCAGGGTTTCAGCCTAATGTCTGATATGTAAACGTCAGCGCCCCTTTGCTGAGGAAGAAGTTTATGAGGCAAAGAAAATAGTTAACGAACCGCCAGCAACAGACTGCTGTGTTACCATGTTATTGAGATGATATTGACATCCAACACATGCTAGATCTTGTGGCCTGAAGGTCGAAATACAACTAATCAGAGGTGTGGCTTGGGCTTTCAAGTGCTTACTGTAGGATGTACAACAGCAGTTTTTTTTGTTCGACTAAATAAGAGAAAAAAGTCAGCATGCCATTTAACTGACCTGTCCACAACACGAATGAACACAAAGACATGAAATTATCAATACCTATGGTTTTGATAATCTACAATTATATCTAGAGTTTTTCCTCTGAAAGGAAATTTGATTTTTACGTTGGTGTTTAAAGGGTGTCTATAATCTTTCTAGTTTATTTTTCAACCAGCTATTGTGTTCTGCATTTGTTGTTAAAAAAAAAAAGGAAGTACTGAATGACACAGCACACTTCACTACTGCAATTTCAAAATTACAAACCCTTACTCAAGTCAACTGAGAAAGTACACTTTTACATAGCTGAAAGGTGTTTTCCTAGTCGCCATAAGGGGGTAAATTTGTTGTAACTGGAGATACAGCTTCACAAACTGATCGTATTGTCATTTAAAACTAATGGATATCTGTAATCTGCCTGCCAAAAGAGGCTCAAAGGTGTGTGTGTGTGTCTGTGTGTGTGTGTGTCCTGCTCTTCCTCTGCAGAGTCATCATATGTCTCCCCTATTTAATCTACTTCAGTGTAATACAGAACAACGGTTTACAACGGTTGGATTGTGTGTAACTGAATATTCCATCGAACTATAGTTATTCATAAGATTATTTGTTTAATTGTTTTTTAAATTCTATATATTTAAGTTGCTTATCGTGCATTAGTCTTTCTGTCAGCAGGAGCTACTGTTTGATGAATATGCTGCCTTTCAGTGTGTGAATGTATCTGATGTAATGCAGGACAATGTAAAGGACTACTTAATGGCGGTAAGGTGACACTGCCTCACCGATGTGGCTGTTAAAAAGAAAAAAAAAGAAGTAGCTACAGAGCACATGGCCAAGAAAGGAAGAGACAATCAAATGGAGAGGTTTAGTCACCGTTTTAAGTTTCAGCTACCACAAAGTTTGATTCCATATACTGAAGAGTGAATGCACAGTAAATGACTAACTGCCACAAACTTGGTTGGTCTTGAGGTGGGTGGGACTTTAGAAAGAAAACCTCATTGGATCGTCTGTCTGGCTTGTAGGCATTCAGTCCACTGCAGTGGAAAAGTACTGTTGAGAAGTAGGGTGTGATGGAGGAATAGAAAGCTAGAGGAACCTTTGAATAGGCAAGACATTGAAGGAGGGGGGGGTGGGGGAACAGCATCGTGTGTAGGAAATGTTAAACCGGGGTTAGGGACTTCATTCTTTCCCTGACAAATTAAATAAATGAGGCGATGGAGGCATGAAGAGATTAGTAGACCACCTTTAATCCAAATTTATAGCTCTCTTGATTCAAATAGTATAACAGCCTTTTTTATAGCAAATAACCAGGCAAGCTGGTGCAAAATCACCCATGATAATTTTTCAAATTGCTTATTAAATCTTACAATCAAGCTGTCTTTGTAATTTCTTAGGACCGCTGTGGCAGAAATGGTTTATCAGTGCAGGTGCAAGAATGCAGCCACGATGCCCCCGTCCTGCACCCCCACTTCTGAAACAAGGCTTATGAGAGGAAAATGGGTCGCAGCTTAGAGGGAGGGCAGTGTGTGCTGAATGAGCAAGACTAGTCAGACAAAGAATAGCAAGACCAACAAATAGGGGGACTGAGGGAGGGTGCGGAATTTAAATTTTTTAGTTTGGGTGGTTGAAAAAGAATGGAGGTGAAGTGCAGCACCAAAGAGACAAGAAGCGAGAAACAGATGTAGATGAACAAGTAATGTTTGAACAGAAAAAAGTCAAAGAATTAGACACTTGCATACTGGTCCAAACTGATAAACTAAAAAAAACAGATGTAAGATTTTTTGGCACTGACAAAAAAAAAGTTAAATAGCTTACTCTTATGAAATCAGAGTAACTCCAGGCTATCGTGATAAATTAAATCCACCTCTCTATTCAAATTAATGCCAATACGACAATGTTTTAATGCAGATTTTACACTGGAATGGCGTCACACCCGAAAACTTTCTTTGATCTTTTCTTTGATTATGATAATGAAACTGAAGTTGACTAAATCTCTGCAGCTGGAAGATTTATGTTCTCAGCATTCACTTGGCTGGCCTGCCTCAGATTCCCTGCCCCTGTGAGCCGAGACTTGTCTCTCAGCATAAGTGTGTCTGCTGATAATGCAATTCAATATTGTTGCTGTACTGAGTTTTCATTAAAGCTATGCTGTGCAGTGCTTGTCTTCACTGTAATTGACTTTTGATTACAAATCAGGGATAAACCTTTTTTCTTCATAAAGTTACAATATATCTGAACCTGTAAAATAGGATGAGGGTGACACTTCTATCCTGTGTAAATAATCTGAATGATGTAGATTAGGGGTGTTCACACTTTTTCAGCATGCGAGCTACTTATGAAGTGACCAAGTCAAAATGATATACCGGGTAAATCAAAAAAGCGAGGGCTTAAAATTGGAGGTAACTCGCTGATTACCTTGTTCGTTTTGCTGCACTTAGCGCCATTGTTTGCTGAATTTGGAAAAATTCAGTTGTCATCTGACTGGCTGCCCTGTATATCAATCGAGTAAAGGGCTGGATGATCGGCTGACGTCTTTTTTTTTTTTTTTTAATGTCATGCGATCTGCCAATACTACCTTTGCGATTGACTGGTAGATCGCGATCGACGTATTGAGCACCCATGATGTAGATGGATTGTAAAGTTAGTTGAGCTCGTATAGAATGACAGAACAGAATTTTCTTCTGGTGAAATTCCATTTACCCAGTGGCCCAATGTATCTTAGCAACAGTAGTATTTAAAAAGGGGGAGTGTCTGCAGAAACAAACAGAGAGATAGATGATAGATATTTACACTTGCGTGAAAGAGTAAAACCGACATTAACATTTCCTAAATAGAAATTGGAATAATTCAGTACTTTCTGTGGTGAAAATCAACATACAAATTTGAAACAACCAGTTTCACTGCCTAGATAGTAAATAGTCAAATTGTGAAACTCCACTGCAGGATTGCCCTCCCAGCCAGTCATGCATCTACATGCATTCTTTACTTCCTGACACTCCTTTGGTGACCTTATTTTTATGGAAACCAGCAGCAGGAAGACAAAATGGCTGCTCCATGTAGTATCTATCAGACAGGTAGAAACTATATATTGTCAGATAGGAAATACAGTATACGCTGTACATAACCCATCTTATTAAAGTGCAGTTCTAAAACCAAGGGTTATATACCGAGGATATTGCTACTAATTTCTCATGTTTGATATATAGTACAAGGATGAGGAAGAGATGAGTTAACCTAATCTGGTTACCCCGTTAGTCTATTTAAAGTCTACCCACAATGCATTTCACCGGGTTGACAGCCTGTCCTATATGCTTCCCACAGAGAAACGCGTACACTGGCAGACACACGTATCCACACAACAGATTAGGAGATTACTGTAGTCTAAAATGACACCAACCAGTTTCAAGGACAGTCTCCCTTTATGTACACAAATATGTATACACACAAACACTAGTGTCAGAACAGGATAGGACAGGTATTTGTTAAATTCAAATTCTAAAAACTTTATTTGTTCCCTGAGGGCAATTACTATGACCTATTAGTTAGTATCCCCCTATCCTCCTAAGATTTTAAAGACCCTTTACAGACAGAAATGTCCATTTGCAGATCTAGAACTAAAACATATTTTCAGGTCCTCAGATTGTTAAAATTCAGTTGTGGTGTATTGACGCCATCATTTTTTTTCTTAAGTTACCATATTATTTTCAATTAAATCAATAAATCCGCAAGTTACATGATATATGAATTGTAAAACTAGGTATGATATCAATGAGTGCTTATCCTGTAGATGAATGAAATCCAAAGAAGATGTTGAAGATATTTGAGGTGAAAAGACACGGAGCAGGAAAAGAGAGGAGATGCAATTGATAGAATGGCAGGGCAGAGTGAGCGGGACAAGATGACAGAAGAGGCATGGATAAGTGAAAATTGGAGAAGGGGGTTTGAAAAGGACAGGAAAGAACTGGGTAAAGGAGGTCACATTTTTGAATCGAGACCAGGCTTCCTCTCTGGTGTGCTACATTCCTACGTCTCCCTTGGTTTCTGCCTCTTCATTGTTTTGATAAACATGTCCTTGCATGATATAACACTTCCTTGCTCCTGCAGCTCATTTTAATTTCACAGTATAGTACCCTCGATCTTCCACAGGTTGAGCCTATTTGTTCTCCTGTAGGCAAAAAACCCCACCTATTACTGTTAGTTTTGTATCGTTTTGGTTTGACATGTTAAAGTACAAGCAGTATTTTTTTCACCCTCATGTGCCACTGTGTTGCCCTGTCTGTCCTTGTGTGCTGGGGATTTTGTTAACACTGCTGTCGATCTTTCTGAAGGTGAATGTATCTTTTCATTTTCACAAACTCAGTCATAACTAATCCTGAAAGTTAAACTAAACGATTGATCCCTACTGTTTGCCTTTATACGACCACTTGAATGCAGTTGTTAGTTGTTGGCAAGCATTCCTCAGATGTTTAAACTTAATGATAAGAATTATAATACAAGGAACTGTCCATCATTTAAGTGCTTTTTTTCCCTTTTATTTCCATTAGGTAACTCATCCCCCCTAAGAAGAAGCAGCCATGTCAGACCTCTGTGTTGGAATCAATGGGTGAGTTTTAACGTTTAGAAGCCAAACCTTTGGTTATGTTAAAGTTTGAATGGACAAGTATTGAAGTTTCATGTGAAGCCCCAGAAGATGGCTTGTCCTTCGAAGGAAGATTTCTGTCGTTATTTATTTTTTATTTTTAAGTATATTTTCAATCCTTCTCACTCGACAGTTTCGGTCGTATTGGCCGTCTCGTGTTGAGGGCCTGCCTCCAGAAAGGCATCAAAGTTGTTGCCATCAATGACCCCTTCATTGACCTGCAGTACATGGTGAGCAAATACTTAAAAAGTTGTCTCAGTTTTATTCCATTTTGAACATCCCCGTTACTCATTTGCAATATTTTGTCAGTGAGACCAGATTTGCAAACATGCATTCTACTGAAGCAAATATTAAGACGCAGACTGAATGAGACTTTATTGAGTTGTAATGCTATTCTCAGAAACAGCTGAAACATTTTAGCATCAATGCACTCCTTTCTCAATGCCTTTCCCATTCTTTTTCTGCTTTTAAGAGATACATGTTCAAATATGACTCAACCCATGGCCGTTACAATGGAGAAGTCTCCTATGATGGTAACAGTCTCATCGTGGATGGCAATACCATCTCTGTTTTCCAGTGGTGAGTGATGATGATGATGATGATTAATACTGGCAGCTAGCTCAGCAGAGCTTGACCGCTCCATTAATACATCATGAAGGGCTTACTTCCATCCGTAATAAACTTTTATTTATATAGCTGTCCAATATTCTAATTGGAATCTTTCATACAATGGTTTATATTTCATAGTAAGATTCGGCATTTCATTCCAGTTCCTCCTGCTGATCTTTAATATCCTTAGTGAAGTCCTCAGATGGAATGAGGCAGTCTGTTGCCCCAGGCCCCCCTGAAATACCTCTGGCACCCACTGTTGTTTTAATCCGTTGAGGGCTGGCATCAGCAGTTTGCAGAGGGCAGTACAAACAAAAGATTTATTCAGGAGAAGTCCGTATCAAGTACTTCATCTTTGAGCACTGAACATGGCAAAGTTTCCCTTCTTACGTAGCCAGTTTTATCATAAAATTATTCATTTATCGATTTATTAGGATTACATCACTCAAAATGAAACATTAAGATCCGATATGCACTACTCATTAGTTTGTTTCTAGTGCTACTGAATATTTTTTTAACTTTCAGTATTTCTTTTTGTTACTGTACTATAATGAAAGCCTTTTATAAATGTCCTGACAGTGTTTCTTTTCTGACTGCAGTATGAAGCCAGCTGAGATCCCCTGGGGCAGTGCTGGTGCCAAGTATGTTGTCGAGTCCACTGGAGTTTTCCTCAGTGTTGAGAAGGCCTCTGTATGTACACACAAATACTGAGACATATTGGCAGCACAATACTGATTGTCAGTTGTCAAATATAAAGTTTGTTTTCTTATTTTTTCTTCTCCTCTCTCATCTGGTCAATCACAGTCTCACATCCAGGGTGGAGCTCAGCGTGTGGTAGTGTCAGCACCCTCACCCGATGCCCCCATGTTTGTCATGGGAGTCAATGAGGACAAATATGATCCCTCTTCTATGACCATCGTCAGGTAACATGACAATGCCCGGTGCATTCTTATCGAAGATGTGCATTTTGTCACATGCGCTAGGATGAGATTTTCAATCAGCAGTAACCAAATCTACCTCTATACAGCAATGCCTCCTGCACCACCAACTGCCTGGCCCCCCTGGCCAAAGTCATCCATGATAACTTTGGAATCGAGGAGGCACTCATGGTATGTTCCAGTAAATGCAAGTTACATGTTTACCTGGATACATATAAAGTATATTCTTCAGTGATGGTAAAAAGAATTCTGTGCTGAGTATTCGATGTGATCTTTTATTAGACCACAGTCCATGCATACACAGCCACTCAGAAGACAGTTGATGGTCCCAGTGCCAAGGCCTGGCGTGATGGCCGTGGTGCTCACCAGAACATCATTCCAGCCTCAACTGGTGCTGCTAAGGCAGTGGGAAAAGTCATCCCTGAACTCAATGGGTAAGACCACACATCAAAAACTTTGATCAATAACTTATCTTAAAATCAAGACCAGTTGGTTAGTTGTAAAGGACGAAGGAACTGATAATATACATTGCGACTCTCACTGTCTGTCACTAGCAAGCTGACTGGCATGGCGTTCCGGGTGCCTGTGGCTGATGTTTCAGTGGTGGATCTGACATGTCGTCTGTCCAAGTCGGCATCTTATGCTGAAATTAAGGAAGCTGTCAAGAAGGCTGCACATGGGCCCTTGAAGGGAGTGCTTGGTTACACCGAGGACCAGGTATCATAAACACAAAGCTACATCATTATATTCATATCCCAGACCTGTACCGAAAGAGGGATTTTTATTTTTTTGGACCACTTTCTTGGTGATATTATAGCATTTTAAGGGAAAATATCATTAGATTATTTCTATTGATTGAAAATATGACCAATGAGGCTAAATATTTAATACAATATTGGCTTTTATGATCCTTAGGTGGTGTCCTCTGACTTTGTTGGTGACACCCACTCCTCCATTTTTGATGCTGGAGCTGGCATTTCCCTCAATGACAACTTTGTGAAGCTCATTTCCTGGTATGTTTTCAGCGTTGCCCATCTGTTCCACTGATAAAATAAGACCGTGGTGGAAGGAGTCTCATCAGTTACTATGTCTTTTCCTAGGTATGATAATGAGTTTGGCTACAGCCACCGTGTCGTTGACCTGCTGAAGTACATGCACAGCAAGGAGTAGGAACATCCTGTCCAGAATGAAGTCAGGAAAGGGACCACTCCAACCATCCTCTCACTCCTTCTCTCTTTTACACACAGGGTGAACCTATTGCCCTGTTATAGCATCACAGCCCTTAACTCTACTACTGTTTAAGTAGGAAGCAGCAACAATGTGTTTTGAGTGGTCTGAGTTTATCTGTTCTTTCCTTTTATTAAAGAGAAGATTGATTGGTGACAGTATTAGTGTCTGTGTGCCCCCACCCTTTCCACCTCCCACTGCCACGTTAGTCTTGTCCTTATGGCTCAGTACAGTACTATGGTAACTGCTGTATCCATTTCCATGTTGGTGTGTTTTAAAGGCTTGTTCACCAATGGAAGGCGGATGCTGAGGCAAAGCAAAGGTAACTCCGCTTAAGAGTAAAGACAGAAATAAAACTTGAAAAGCCTCAAGCTGCTCAGTTCTTCTGTTTCATTTATTTAACCATCTTTCTGTCCATGATACGTGGCATTAATTTTGACAGCACTACAACACACACTAATTTACAATGATTCATTTTTGACATTTTAAGCTCCTGCTATTGTTTCATTGGAAATATAAAGATGTATTAAACCTATCCATAATTGTTAAGACAGTTGTCAATTTTGTGGCACCGCTCATTAATAAACGTTTCTATACAAATGAACAAATTTTAAACCAGCCAAATAAATGCTGAAGTCAGAGACTAAGGATGAGCCCTATGAGCTGAACATAACCGGATAACTGCTATCACTTCAGTTATATTTAAGATTTTGATACAAGGTACAACAGAATAATCTCAACAAATCTGTGTTTTATGATCAAACATAAACAGGGAAAACACTGAAACTAAGATGGCATATTCTTCCTCACCATATTGCAACTGGATATTGGTTTAAAGTACCAAATATCTGTAACAAATTACACGTTTGTAAGGCACTGCATTTCAGAGACAAATGTCATGAATTCATGATCAATATTACTCATACCAGTATCCATTTGAGTTAATATTTCTGTTTTACCCTTTGCATTGATACCTCACTCAGGCTGTAGGGCTATTTCGATATTTTGAGTCCTGCATAGCAACAGTGTCCCCTGAAATACCAATCTGAGCAGATTGCTGGAAGAAAACCAAATGTGACACTGGCTCCTGGGAACAACGAAGGCCTCTCTGGACTCGGAGAAACAGCAAGAATTCCGTGACACCGTCTGGTGATTTTTGATACTGCATTTTGACTCAATAAGAAAGCAGAAACTATCTCACAAGATTAATCACTCATATAAATCATATTAGTGGGAATGCAATCAAGATAATGCGCTGGTTTTGGAAAGAGAAATGTTCCTGCTTATTGAACGCTGATTGAGCCATTATTGAAAAAAACATTTCTGTTACAGATGATATGCAATTTCTTCTTTGCACAGTCCATCTTGTGCAAAACACAACTAAGCAGTAACCCAGATCGTTTTCAGTGCAGTCTCTAAAATGACAGCCTAACAAATCGCTTTCATTAATTGTCTGCCTCCAGTACTGATAATACATTTGTAATTTACTGTATATACATATCATTCTGTTAATTTCGTTGTATTTTTTTTTTTATCAAACTACCCACTCTACCACCTACATTATTCCTACAAATAGAGTAGCAATATCCCTATCTGTCAAAGGAGTGTAACATCATGTAATTTTCACAAGCAGTGAGTGAAATATCACGTGTGTAACTCTTGAGTGTATTAATTCAATTCAGAGAACCGACATAATTTCTCCTGATATGATGGTGGTGATTCAATAGTGAAGTAGTATCTGCATCTTTATTGCGGATGCAGTGACTTGTTTGAGAATCACATACCACTAAAGCCAGTAAGACAAAATGGCCAGTGTTTGTCCAACTACTTGCTTCGACACCAGCTTGGCACTGAACGGCTCATCAGGCAAGCTCCTCATACTCCGTTGTTCAATCTTGGGTGGATTCTTCGTGAAGCTCAGGTACGAGCATGGATGAGCCCCCAACAACAGAGTATCAAGTTACGTTTTTCCAGCTCAAGAATGCTGACGTTAATTTGTTTCGTAGATAGACAGGTATACCCCTTGCAGGCCTGGGGTCAGTGCTATCTCAGGAGGATTGTAGGATGCGAACTTGACTTTTAAACCAGTTGACATATCATACCGAGCAACACCTCTATGAAAGCTAAAATCCTTAGTTTTTAAGTGTGCTGTCTTTAAAGTGCTCATTTATTATCAGAGAACAAAAAGCAATACCGATCGGTGTATTCGACAGTAAAGTAAGGCGCCTTAAAAATAAAAATGTATTTTTATTATAAGGAGCACACTGGCGTGTGTCGTTCCTCCCTTGGATGTTGTCGGAGGAATTTCCGCGTACAACCAAGATCACTTCCGGTTGTCTGTCGGTTTGCTTAGCGACGCTCGCCGTAAGTACTTCTTCTTCGAGGATCTGTTTGCTGTGTTACATTGTTGAAATGTACCGATTGAAATTGACATCTGTTTAATCACGACGCAGACAAACTGCTTAAAAGACATTTCAATGTGCCTGGTCAAGCAGTTCTCATGCCGGTGATAGGGAAGTGTATCGTTATCCATCGTATGTAATAGCTACAAATGTCATCAACGAATTATACACAGCTCCACGGCACTAAATTTAAAATAAAGAAGTGCTTTGTATTCTTCTAGCTGTGACAGACGTGAACATTTCCGCTAGCGAATTCGGTGAATCTGCTGGTCCCAACATGATGAAATGCAATGTGGAAATAATAGCATACGTTTGACATGAGTACCTGAACGAACAAACTGTCCCTGAAGGTCTAACCCAACACGCAAGACTGAACAGATGAACAGATGAACAGAAATATCCCGGTTCAACCTTCTGTCTTCTTCAAAATTCTTCCAGACAGCCACCGGACAGCATGACACTGTTTCACTTTGGAAACTGCTTCGCTCTGGCATATTTCCCCTACTTTATAACATACAAGTGCAGCGGGCTGTAAGTAACTTTTTCATTCGAGTTCGGGCAAAGAGATGTGTATCACTTTGCACATACTATTTATTGTTAATGAATGTACTTGTCCAACCCGTTCTGAATTGTATTCTGTGGGAAAATTATGATAATTATTGCATATTTCTCTGCTGACGGAACAGTTGCTTATAGAGACCAAAAAGTCTCTTTAATAATGAGCTTAGTAATGTCCAAGCTTTGGGAGAAGTCTACATAATCCTCTTAGAACCGTGCAATATGCTTGTGCCTTTACTTTTGTTTTACCAGATAATGTCAACTATTTTCCGCTATTCTATCATTTAGAATTTATTAAGAAGAATTCTCCATGAGATGTCCACCCTCATAACATCTCTCCTTGCGTTCTGATGTTAGTCTGAGCATGTTATCTTGTTTGTGTGTTCAATGTTTAGGTCAGAATACAATGCCTTCTGGAGATGTGTCCAGGCTGGGGCTACCTATTTATTTGTCCAGCTCTGTAAGGTGAGACTTTTCTTCTTCTAATTTTGTATTTTTGAGGCTTAAGTGTCTGGAACAAAGTTATTACAAATTTAGTTGATGAGATTAGAAAGAAAAAAAAAACAATTAAACAAATAAACATGGAAGCCCATGTTGCCCTGGGTGTTTGGAGTGAGTAATCTGTATTTCTTATCATCTTGTCCGTCAGATGCTGTTCTTAGCTACATTTTTCCCCACCTGGGAAGGGGGAGCTGGTGTTTATGACTTTGTAGGGGTAAGTATTGGACCTGGAATTCTGCACCACTCTTATGTTTTGCACGTGGAAATGTTGTTTTCCTCCCCAATAAGTTTGATTTTCATGACCCTACAGCTATGATGATATTTGACAAAGGTCTGATCTAGGAGAAAAAAAATCTGGAAAGTTCCACCTTTGGTTGTTGCAATAAGTATGTAATTAAATGTGTGGGAAATATTGAACCATGAATTCTTTGAGGAGCCTTTTGGTCCCACCGAATGTCCCATTGGAAAAAATGTTGTTGATTCGGCCATTTTCAAAAATCCCATCCTTATGTGCCAAAATAGTTATGTCTATTCTTTTACTTTTCCCTTTGTAAAGAAATGTCAGAAAAGAAGATATATTTGTGTTCCTATTTTTCTTAAAATCTATATGCATTCCAATCAGGAATTCATGAAAGCAACGGTAGACCTGGCAGACCTGTTGGGCCTCCATCTTGTGATGTCTCGCAATGCTGGTAAAGGAGAGTACAAGATCATGGTGGCTGCCATGGGCTGGGCGACAGCAGAACTTGTCATGTCGAGGTATGCAGTCTGCCGTTTCAAAATAGGATTCAAAATAGTTTCATGGGGAAAAAAACATTACTTTTTAGCGATAATGTTGTTTAAATTCAGTCTCTATCTGTTTCAATGTCAGTTGACACTGAATCAAGCCCGTTGTCCTGTTTTGGTTCTTCAGGTGTCTCCCTCTATGGGTAGGAGCTCGAGGAATCGAATTTGATTGGAAATACATCCAGATGAGTTTTGACTCTAACATCAGCTTGGTTAGTGTCTCTTCTTTTCTTTCCTTAACATTCAAACACCTTGGTATCTCACGTACTTCCACTTAATTCACCAACATAACTACCAGCAGTGTATTAAAAAGATAATTTTTTCTTACCTCTCATGACATCTGAACGTTTAATACCTATTCTGTGCCTTTTAAATATTCTTTGAACCTGTAATATAATGTTTGCATTTTATGACAACTATGTAAAAAGAAACAAAGACACTATGAAATAATCCTCTGCTTTTATAGGTCCATTACATTGCCATGGCAGCAGTGGTGTGGATGTTCACTCGATATGACCTTCCGAAGAGTTTCAGACTGCCTGTTACTGTGTTGCTGGCTCTCTGCGTATACAAGGCCTTCTTAATGGAGTAAGGACATGATTAAGACATACGTGCAGCTCACGATGCCTATACATATAGTCCTAACATTACTGAAAAAAATGAGGAATTTTAACGAGGATACATTTTCAAAAATGAATTAATTGCATATACAGCACAAACCAACTCATGGAACAGACAGTGCCAGCCATCTATAAATTCATTTTTTTTTCTTGTTCACTCACTTAAGGATTCCTGTTAAAGAGATGTTTATAAGAGGAAATATCTACAGAAAACACTGAAATTATATTATGTATAACAAATTAACAAGCCGATCTTCACTCATATGATTCCCACCCTGCTGAGACCTCAAATGTCTTCCTCACCGAGTAGTGCTCCACACACAAAGAATATGTGAAAAACATAATGAATAAACCACAGTATAGATAATGTTATATAATGCTTATCCCCTATTAAATCATCATTTTCAGTGTTAGTGAGCATTTGCAGTGTTAGACCTTTTTATAACCCTATTTAATTTATCTTTATGGTTGTTTCAAGGTAAAATTTAGTCTCGATATATTTTGACTCACATAATTTAACACAAGATGGCAGCACAGCAGCATATTTTGAACAGTAATGCTCAGACCTCTCACAGTGCCAGATCCTGATTTCCACTGCTCTCCACAGGAGAGGCTGAACATCACCACACCTTTTTTTTTTTTTTTTTTTTTTTTTTTTTTTTTTTTTTTTAGTTAACTTGGGATTTTTTATTCTTTCCCCCCTA
>CAAKHD010006987.1:65005-78986 GCA_901007705.1 Fistularia tabacaria | reverse complement strand
GTACTGTCATAGACACTCACCCCAATCCCCCCACCCCCCAATCATGCCCTCAGCCTAACCTCCAGCCAGGTGCAGAGGGAATTCTCCAGGTTGAGGCAGAACAAAGCCAGTGAGCCAGACAACATCAGCCCAAAGGTTCTCAAGGTGTGTGCTGGGCAGCTTGCAGGAGTCTTCCAGCACCTCTTCAACCTCTCTCTGAGGTTGTTGAAGGTGCCTGACCATTGGAAGACCTCCTGCATAGTTCCGGTACCCAAGATGTCCGAGTGCTCTCAATGACTTCAGGCCAGTGGCTCTAAAGTCACATGCCATAAAGTCATTCGAGAGGCTCGTACTCAGACACCTGAAGGAACGACTGTCTGCCTCCCTGGACCATCTGCAGTTTGCGTACAGACAGCATATGGGTGTGGAGGATGCCATCATCTTCCTCTCTCATAGGGCCTTGTCCCATCTGGAGGGAGCGGGAAGCACTGTGAGAGTCACCTTCTTTGACTTCTCCAGTGCCTTCAACAGTGTCTGGCCCTCCCTCCTCAAGGACAAGCTGCTGAATGCGCAACTTCACCCTGACATCACTGCCTGGATCCTGGAATAACTCACAGGACGTCTGCAGTATGTCAGGATGGACGTCTGTGTTTCTGAGGCCGTGATGTGCAGCACAGGTTTGCCCCAAGGTACGGTCCTGTCTCCATTCCTCTTCACTCTCTTCACCTCCGACTTCCGACAAGTCCAGTTCCTGCCAACTCCAGAAGTTCTCCGATGACTCTTCCATCGTTGGATGCATCACCAACGATGACGAGGAGTACAGAGACCTGATTGCGAGTGTTGTTGATTGGAGCAACCAAAATCACCTCCTACTCAACATCTCCAAGACAAAGGAGGTGATAGTGGACTTCAGGAGGAATAGGAGGAGACCTATACCAATCACCATTCTGGGTGAAGAGGTGGAGATTGTGGACTCACAAGTACCTTGGGGTCCATACTAACAATAAACTGGACTGGGCACACAACACAGATGCCCTATACAGGAAGTCTCAGATCAGGATGTTCTTCCTGAGGAGACTGAGATCATTTGGTGTCTGCACCGGGCTCCTCAAGACCTTCTACCAGTCTATGGTAGCCAGCGCACTATTCTTTGCTATAGTGTGCTGGTGGGGCGGTGCCAGGACTGGTGAGGTCAACAGGCTCCACAAGCTTGTGAGGATAGCTCGGTCAGTGGTGGGACTCAACCTTGACCATCTTGAGTCGGTGGCTGTGCGGAGGGTGAAGGACAAACTGGGCAATCCTGGACAATCCTTCCCACCCTTGCACGACAACCTGTGGCATATGAGCAGCTCGTTCAGCCAGCGGCTCATCCCAAACCCGGTGCAGAACTGAACGCTTCAGACGCTCCTTTGTGGCCACGGCCATCAGACTGTATAACAGCAGTCGGGACGGGACACAACCCTGACTGCCTGGGGGGCATCTGTGAGACCGACACCCCATCACCCCGTCACCCGCTCACACGTGTGGTGCCAGTAACTACTACAGGTCACTTTGGTTCACTTACTCTATTTATTCTTGCTTGTGTGTGCTATCTATCGGTGTATGTGTATATTGTGTGTATATATACTGTGTGTGTGTGTGTGTGTGTGTGTGTGTGTGTGTGTGTGTCTTTCTTTTTATATCTAACGTGCTGCTGCAACACCCGAATTTCTCCTATGGGGATCAATAAAGTATTATCTTATGCCCGATCTCCTGGTTCTGATGTCACCCCTTTACCTCCTCATCTATGTTTGCTGCTTCATCTACACATACCCCTCTCTGTTTGTGCTGTCAATCAATAAGACGTAGTAAGAAAGAGTCTGCTGTCCACTACGCTGAAAATGGCTCCTTAAAATCATACCCAACACAGTTAGATGCCACCTATATCCCTGAGGTATCAGTATTTGTATCATGTTGTTAGATGAGCACATATTTTTAATCAGGAGCAACAGACCGATTGTCTCATGTCATACAACTCACAATAGAATGAGGAAATCCATTATTCTACAGCTTGTATAATGCAGATAGTAGTGACCATCTCTTTGCTTTTCTGGATTGATTTATACAAAAGTAGCCAAAGGTGTGAAGGGACTCATTCGGATTCTCTGGTGACAGTTTGGATTTCCGGGATGTATTAGGTAGCAAGTGAACATTTTCCTCAAAGGTGATATGTTGAGAGTAGGAAAAATGGGCCCGCATAATGATGTGAATGATGTTGACAAGGCCCCGAGTTTTGATGATCGATGACTCGAGTCAGACCACTCGCAAAACTGCCGCTGCTGGGGTATTCCCAGTCTGCAGAGATCAGGGCCTACCAAAAGTGGCCTAAGTAAGGAGATTAGGCTACAGTTTTGTTAGCTATGGGAGTTATGGGTGGCCAAGGCTCACGTGTGTGTGTGCGTGTGTATGATTGTATCTAATGGAGGAAGTACTGAGACTCCGATTTTTTTTTTTTAAGTTAATAATGGTTCTTATAGCGAGGTGTTTCTAACCAAAGGGAGATGCCATTGGAGAAAAACAAACTGATAGAGGCTGTGTGCTGTTGTGGAAAGTGTCTTACCCTTCACTTGGAAGTTACTTCAACACGTGCCATTGTTGCTGACGGAGTACATCTATCCAGGATGGAAGTCCCTAATGGCAGTGACCTCTTTCATCTGGATAATGCAACCTGTCATACTGGAAAAATGGTTATGTAATCATTTCAGGAGCACAGGGTGTTGACTTCGTCCTCAAATTCTGCAGATCCCAATACAGTCAAACATCTGTGTAATGTGCTCGATGAACAAATTCTATTGACAGGAAGCCCCAGCTTGCAACTTGATCAGATAGGAGTCTCTTCAATTGCCAAATCTACAATGTACACATGAATTTGACATCTTTGGACAACATCTTATAGCAGGAAATTTAAGATCACAGTTATAGGTTATAAGAAAAGAAACATTAACTTAGCAACAAAAAACACATTATATGCAATTTAAGTTAGACATATGAGAGACACTTATAAAACTCACTAGGAATAAAAAAAAGATTGAAAAATAATAAATAATAAATTAAAACAATAAAATGATGACAATAGTAGGAACACTACAGTACTGAAAAAACACTATGAAAAACACAGAGTGAGGGTCTCTGAAATGCCGTGGCTGCCCTGATGACTGAAATAGATCTGCAGTGACTATCTTGGTACATGGCTTTTAAAGATCTAGACATCGATGCATCAACAGCTATTTTTCAGCAAAAGGGGGTTGCCCATATTTTGGGAAGCAGTAATAATGCTTTGCCTGGTGAGCCTATATTCATTACTTTTATACCATTACTGTATTCAAGACAACATAAAAAAAGTCTCTCAATAACATTTACACATTCAAGGTACGCTACTACTTGATAATGCCCCGTCAGCCATTACAACTGTAAGTATTTTGGAGACTTAGCCATGCTGAAGACAAAAGTGAGATTATTAGACTTCAATTGATTTGATTTTGAAAATAATTTCCTATGGAGTACCTCAACTAAAAAATAGGAACATTTTACTTACTTGAATACCTTTGCAATCTGAAGGTATGGAAATGTTCACATTCAAAGAGAGTTATCAACATCTATTATAAAATTGAAGTGCTCAAACAAAATTATACCTTTGTATGAACATATAGACCAGCCTTATAATTAGCACAACAAAAGTGAGATAGGAAAATTGTTCATCTCATTTTCTGTAGTGATACCAAAGAAAAGAGGCATTTTAGCCAATGAAAAATGAGCTATTCTGAATAGACTCAATACAAAAGCCATAATTACTGTGTCACGGATGAATATTCACTGATTTCACTGTGTCTCTCTCTTCACTCTATAGCACCCCACCATGTTCGAACTGGTACTTGTGAGGTCGTTGCCCTGCACCGATGCTGCAACAAGAACAAAATCGAAGAGCGATCGCAAACAGTGAAGTGTTCCTGCTTTCCTGGACAAGTGGCTGGCACCACCAGGGCTGCCCCCTCCTGCGTAGATGGTAGGCTCTAACAGCTACATTTTTCAGAGGCTTTCTGTCCCATGGTCTTGATGCATATCTATATTGAAGTTGATATTGCCATCCACCTGTCAATCTATAATAAACAGGTGTATGTGGATTTTTCATAGGATGTGTCAGTCTGATCAATTTTTGCTAAAGGTATTTGTACAGCCTCACAAACTGACTTTCAAAGTTATTTCTAACAAATGATTGTGCAGCATGTTCATGCAGGCTGTAAAAACTGTGACCAATGGGATCTCTCAGCCTGCTAAGATGTCAGCACAAATGGATCCTATTCTTTGGGTGGAGAGGCGCAGATCTTTGGCCAAGCTCTGGACACTGAAACACACTTGACCTATTACTTGACATTTCACTATTGACAGTTTCTGCAAATTAGACCTGCGAGCTGCTTGCATCAGTTTACAGCTCCACAGGATATCCGATAAAAAAATTAGCAATACTTAACCTTTTAATTATTTTTTCTTCTACAAATAGGGATTACTGTTAGTGCCACTCTGCATGAAAGTGTCCCCCCTTTTAGATAAATGATCAAATGAAGCTCCAGACAGCTAAACAAAAATCAAAGTTGTATAGATTTCAATGCTCAATTCCGAAGATCTATTGTAAACGTCTTCACTGATTTTTCCTGAAGAGAGCTGTTTGATCAATCAGATTGGATCAATCAGATTAGTCTTAGACAAATAAACATATTGAAGGAGAATTAAAAATATGATATCCGAGAACTACATCCAAAATTAATAGAAAATATTATTGTTATATTGCCATGATTCGGACATGATTCGACAAATTAATTTGAGTAGGTTGATAGTAATTAAATTCACATTCATGTTGTAGCTTTAAAGTAACAAAATCAGCATTATTATGTATATTGCTCTGGTATCCATAGTCGTAAATGTAGCCATAGCTAATAACTCAAGTGTGATGAAGGTGAGGCTGTAAAGCTGTACATGACATTTTTTTGGGGAGCCCCAATGACTGAAATGCTGTTTAATCTATATCTAATATCACATACATTCTTAATAATATTTTTCCACTTATGTTACTACTGACTAGTGCAGACAATTCATCAAGCATTAGCGAACTGTAAGCTCTTAAAAACAAAGAACCTCAGCTCATTTAAGTTCAAGGTCAAAGCGAATATATGATTTCTTTTAACAGATAGAATATAAACAAATTTATACAAGTTCAGACCTAACTTTTAATCCCAGATGGTTTCAGTCTGATTAGCCATCATCTTTTCAAAGCGTCATTTATGAAGAAGTGAAACGTGTTCTGTGCACATTATGTGCTTAGTTATCAATAAACCCTTTTTTTTTCATGTGAAACCTTTGAGGCTTTTTAATGGCTGGTGTAGCCCGACCACCATCTGCTTGCCATTGACCTGCTGAGCATTTTGCAGTGCGCTGCTGTTGTAGATTAGACCCAGTGAAAGATCCTTATTCTGATAGAGTATCAATTCTGTGCAATTTACTCAGTGAGGCTACGATGAGGGGATTATAAAGAATAGCCCTTCATTACTAACAATGATAATGTCAGTAGACAGGGGTGTATAATGCTGATAACTTAATATGACTCTGATATGACAAATTTAAATGATATCCTGCGAAGTAGGAAAACATTGGCTTATTGCTATTTTACTGCAAATTAGGTTGCGATGAGTGTACATGACAAGGATGCTGAGCCTTTTGTTCCAGTACATCAATTTGATCACTCACTGGAAACACCTTTTCATAATATAACATCCTGACATGATGTGAGGCAGCTATAATGCAATTGATGAATATAAATACAAAACAAAACAACAAAATTCCTAGAGAACTCCAAACAATATCAAATTTTCACTATGTGCATCGAGTATTAATTTTTGAACATCAAACACCCACATTACACATTTTCACATTTTACACATTAATTATGCATTTGTATAATTTTCATTAAGTTATAATGTTTAATAGCTTTTTATGTGGTATTTCAGTGGCAGATTTTCTTTTTACAAAAATAATATATCAATGGCCAGGAAGTGTTTTGTTAATTAAATGTAACATACAGTTAACATGAAAAACCTACTCAGGAGAAACAATTGACCTGTGGCCTAAGGGTTATTAATTATTCTGTTTGAGCCAATACTGATACTTATGGCTTTTCAAATTCTGATCTTGAGGAGTAAGCTGATAGCACTCAACCCTAATGATCATTTGAAATTATAATTTTGATCAAAATGAAAATCAAATTGATTTTAACATTGGACTAGATACTTTGTTGGTTGAACAAAAAAGCAAAAATACATGAATGTTAAAAAAATGTAATGTGTGACACTAAACAGCACTGAAAGATGATTTTGATGAGTTGACCAAACGCTAACAAACAAAGCAGTATAATCATTCAACTGTATCCACATCTAAACAACATCTGTGCTCAGCTGGAAGCCCTGATCTGTAACATTTTCATATCACCAAGTCTGCACACAGAGTCCGATATTTCTGTGGAAGACTGATCTCATAATAAAAAACACTGACAGATGTATCGACCTGGCTCAAAAATTAAGAATCCAGTTTTCCACTTAAGGAAATATTTAGTTTCTTTCTGTTAAATTTTTGGAGAAGCACTTCAAAAGTGTTAACTCTCACCAAAATCCACTTTTCTGACAAAAAGCTGGCCAACTAGTGGAATGTGATCTGTGGCTTCACAACAGCATATTTTGTCCACTTACAAAAGATACCTGCAGAGGCCTCGACAGGACCCAAAGCCCGATTGGGTTCCTCAATTACACATCAGTGGGCTCTTTATTATAGATTGAACTGTTATTATCAGATGATTCATAAAACTGCCTCCACTATCTAACAAGGAAACTGGCTAAGAATTATGACAAACAGTAGGGATAAAAAAAGTATGACTCTGAACTCTATTTATCGAGTACACATTACCTTGGGACAACATGTGATTTAGAAAACATCTGATAGGGCTGTGGTTCATGCTTTGTGTTCACATGCTGTATGTGACATCTGTAGTTTGTTTAAATTTCCTTACATTATGCCATGAAGAAGTGAAATAAAAGGAAAGATGTGGTAAAGGCAGCAAGAGAGTTTATGAAGAGGCAGGGATGTTAGAGCAAATGTGAGTTCCAGGAATAAATCTTTATTTTCAGATGCTGCAAAAAACACCTGATGCTATATATGAATGTGACCCTGTAATGCTTCGACTAAAAGGCTTTTGAATTAAGACTGAAGGATAGATAGATGACTCTTACCTCATTATGCCACACGAGTCACAACCTCATCACATTTGATGGATCAAGCTTGCAAATCCTGAAAATGAGTCCCTCTGCTCTTGCATTTTCTGATCTAGAAGGAAGAAAAGTGTGGAGGAAAAGCCAGAACACACCAACGAAAAAGCCCTCCCCACAAAAAATAAAAATAAAAATCTGAATTCTTTAATAATTAAATGTATATTTGCATTGTGTGTGTGCATTATATATGAAACACAGACAACATACACTGTTTCATCGAAAATATTCTCTGACAGCTATGGCCTCTTTTTGCAGGATATTGCACTGTGCCACAAAAATTTGACCAGTAACTCCTTGAACTCTGGGAGTTGCTTGTCATATCTATGGAGGCTCCACCTCGCAAATTACAGGACTTAAAAGATCTGCTTATGAACTTTTGGTAACGGAGCAATTAAGCCATCAAAATGGGGGCCAACATAATTAAGAAGGTGGTCATATTTTTATGCCTGCTCGGTATAATTATTTAGTGTGCTATGATTTTCACTAGACATCTACATCATTAATTAAAAGTCAGGATGTTCTTGGTGAGCCTTGGTTCTTGGTGACAAAGGTCCCGAGCTAATGTTAGGGCTTTACTTGTTAAGACTTGTTCTACATATGATCATGAAAGACCAGTCACTTATAACAACATAAAACCTTTGCAGAGAAAGAAAAAAAGAATAGAAAGCATTTGATATTACAAGTTTGAGAGAAAACAAAATGAACAATAACTGCTCTTTTCAGAGCATATATGCTCATATATGCTTTTCAACATATATGTATTTAACAATTCACATCATGAAAACATACAATTTTTACTGTTGTTCATTTGTTGCTATTGGCTTACTTATTCCTTTTTTCTTTACATTAAATCCATAAAATGAACTAATTTTTTAATACAGTATGCAATATATACTAAATACATAGTGTTTAAATTGTGCTGTTTCATAAATGATGTGGATATATAACATCACAAACTTGGACCATTACAGTTTGCACTTTAAACTTTTCTAGTTACTGCGATACAAAAAGTAACATAAGAATAATTCATTAAAACTCTTGTGTTTGTGTATATGTTTATGTGAGTGTTTGTGTTTGTGTGTGTGTGTGTGTGTGTGTGTGTGTGTGTGTGTGTGTGTGTGTGTGTGTGTGTGTGTGTGTGTGTGCGTGTGCGTGTGTGTGATAGTAACATAAAAATAAACAGACATTTCTGCTGTTACATGACTCTGCTTAGACACACACTTCGAAAGAAATAGTTTGTTTTAGTAATATAAATGTCCAGCCAACCACCTGTTATGTAATTTACACTTGTGTATCTATACATACAGTGTCTTCGAACAGAATTACTTTCATTGGTGATGAGTAGGGCTGTACTGTGCATGTTATACAGTTAATAATATAGTTAACACATCAAAAGTAAAGGTGAAACAATTATGTAGCGCACAGCAGACAGTTGTTTTCAACAGCGAGAGGAATATGAAAAAATTCAGTGACTGACATGGGGACATAATGCATTTGGCTGGAAATATTCCCCCAGGAGATGATTGAGATTTAAAAAAAAAGGCAGAATGGAAATAAAAGCTTTTTTTAAATTCAGTAGTGAATATAATTTCCATCCTCTGTCTTTTTCTCAGCCTCAATAGTGGAGCAGAAGTGGTGGTGTCAGATGCATCCGTGCCTTGACGGGGAGGAATGCAAAGTTCTTCCTGATCTGAAGGGCTGGAGCTGTGCTACGGGGAACAAGATCAAAACTACCAAGGTAAGTTTCAGACCTGTTGCACGGGAACTCATACGGGCTCCCTGAGTCAAGTAAACTGACTAGTGATTGTATCACAGTCACTCATCCCCTAAAACAGCTAATGTGTGCAGTCGGCCCTCAGATTCCCTAGGGACCTATAATCAATTGACAGCCATGTCTCCTTAGCACTTTCAAGACACTTTGAGCAGCCAATCTGGCCAATTACTCACTCCAATTACCTGCTTTTAAGGTTGTAAGACGATGCTCGTATCCTTCACTGTGTTATGACGACTTCAGTTCTGCCTTTCTCATGTACTTAATTATTTAAACTGCCCTGACCAACACCATGCCTGGAGCCAGGATCCTGGAGCCAGGGGCTATTGATTATGGGACTTGCAGAGACCTTAAAATGTGTCAACATTGTATTTATATACATATATATGCAATCATCAATTATAGAAGTGTGTTAGTTGTGTATAAGACCTCTATTACCTATGCAAGCTAAACATCTCTCTTTTGTTTGCTGCATCCCTTTACCTCCATCCCTTGGATGACTGGAAAGATTTCTGCAGACAGAGATCAACTTTGGTAACATCGCATTCTTCCCAGTGGAGTCAAGGTGATTCACTTTAACTCTTCACATATCAATTTCATTGTCTTCATTTTAGATCCGCATTCATCATTAGTTCTTTTATGCCGTTGCAAACTGTGTTTTCATTCGTGGTGCCATTCCAGTTTCCCAAAAATACTATATAGACAGTATAAGTAAGATGAGATCCATTCCAAACGGCTAACAACAACATGTTTGGAGCATTAGTTTCAGACATTCACTTTGAACTGTTGAAAGATGGAGAAAGTGGTCTCGAGTTTGACATCTGTCTGTATAGAGCTTCCAAAAAAACATAGACAAAAAACACTCATAGGGTTTTATTTCACTTCAATACATTTAGATAACTCGAAACAATATGTGTTTTCTATTCTCTTAATTTGAAGATATTCCCTATCCATCCTGGTTTATACATCTATGTATTAATTAATTGCTAACTTTCAGGTAGTGTTTTCCTTTTTTTTTCCTCCTTCTGGGGAATACAAAATTCTTCCCATGGTTTCAAAGATGCATGGCTCTGGATAATGTGAAGGAAGTCTGCCATTTCTGAAACAAAGTCAATCACTTCCTTGCTACTTCAAACAACTAAAGAAATGGTGGACAGTGATGTAATACAGCCACAATCTGTGACGCTTGATGCCAAATCATAGAAGGTCAATTTTGTTTCAGAAAGCTGTGTTATTTCATTCAGAATTGCTTGTAGAGTTTGATTTTTAAATTCACAATATGTAGAATTTGAATGTGATTTAAACATCTCTTAAACTATTCTGAAAGAAAGTTTGTGCAATTTGAAAACATTCAATAATACCCTAATTTTGAGAAATGGTGTCTGTTGTATGATTAACATTAAATTTGACCAAAATTACGGATGAGCCTGAGGTTTAAATGTTGAGGAAAAAAATGTCACACAATATTTCATCTTTAATGTGTTCAAGGGTCCCAAGAACCATCCAATTGATATGCTATTCATGCAATATTAATGAAAATAAATCCTCAAATATGGGAGCCCACATTGTGTTAATCACAAATATATTATGCCTGCAGCGTCTTCTTCCAAAGGCAGAGCTGCTTAGGGTTCACAACCCCTGAACATTGATCCTCAAATGCATTCCTGCTGCTCGTCAGCTGAAAGAAAGTTTCACACGTTTTCCCCGGCAATAGTTATTGGTTGCTCATGGAGGAAGGCAGGTCATGTAAAAGTGAGCTGCTCTTTAAACGTTAGGTTTGCTTTTACAGGGACAGCTGTGTGTAGAAAGAGCTCTTAGTTAAATTTTATACATTTTGTTAGTTGGATAATAACAGATCAGTGTATGGGGTAATTCCTCTGTGGTCCATATTGATGTATTTATCCTGAATTTATACTGCATCATTGCTGCAAATGAGTTGGGTTGCATTGCATCAGAGGGTGCTGCATACCGAGTGGTATTGTTTCTGATCATTGGCCAACATGGTTCTTTTCTGACTCATCTCTTCTGCCACAGCAGTCTTTTAGATTTTCTTGCCCTATGAAAAAAATGTATTCTTATCTTCTTACCCCATCTAGTGTGGCTACAAAATGTCAGTATTCTAAAAAATCCCTGCTTGTTTGATCGCAAGACCGCTCACACTGCTGTGATTTTACAATTACAGTATGAAATTAGACAAACTTGAATCCTGGATCTGTTGTGTTAGATCCCCCAGCTAACCTTCCTTTAAGAACGAAATGAAAATAAATCCTCCGCCAGTTAAATTAGCACCTGTCAGCCACCAATTAACACAGAAACAACACCCACTGAAGACTCAGTTTTTCCTCATTATTTTTAGCATTGTTTCAGACAGTTACTCAAATCGCGCTAATGACTCCCTTCCCTCGTGTCATAAAGTAAGATTCATCTCTGCAGACATTTTCTTTTCTGATAGAACCATCTCTGTTCTTTGTCTTTCCAGTGTGGGATTATTCTCAAATTAGTACCACATTAATCACAGAGACAGCCCAGAATATGAATGACTCTGTAAAAAGAGGAATTATTGTTGTCTGTTCAGTTCAACAACCTTTCAAGGGAAACTCTGTAGTCTGCGTGCACACGATTACATGGGCTTTCTTATTAAATGACTATCTGATAGAGTCAGCCTTGCTCTTCTGCATAATTGAGGTTGATTTATATGACATGTGTGTGGTTCTGTGACAAAGTTGTTTGTCAGATGACCTATTTCTAAATTGATTGAACCAGGTTGTCTGAAATGTCTGTAACTTATCAAAGTTCAGCCTCTATAATGGAGCCTTTCAAGTTTGGCATTGGCTTCTCTCAGTCCTCCAAACCTGTGTGGCAGCTGACAGGAGGTTGGAATCAATAGAGGATGTTGTTACAAATGTTTTTTATGAATGCTCCTCCAGAGCCTTTTCCACAGTGTGCGTGTGTGTGTGTGTGCGCACGCGTGTGTGTGTTTGTGTGTATGGTTATGTGCATGTGTGTGTGTGTGTGTGCGTGTATGAGACAGAGAGAGAAAGTAAGAGCAGAAGGGCTGTCATTCAGCAACCAGGCTTTATGACAGGCAATTTCAAATGAAGGAGAATGGAGGACTTCTGAGTATGTGCGCCAACTCTGATGGTGAACCCAACTCATTTTTCAAATTCAAATAGTGGAAGCATTCTGATTGATAGATTGCTATGTAGATCTGAACTAGCCGCTGTAGTTTTAGCTTTTCTTTTCTTTAGTTTTCCCCCAAAACAACAAAACTTGAAAGGCTAGAAGTAAATAATTTTTCTTTTAAAATGCATGAAATTCTTGATGCTCTTCAACTCAGATTATGTAAAGTTCATTGAACAGCTGGGTCTCTGTCAGCCTGATAAGCTCCAAATCACTAAGGAGACAAAAAGATCCAGAAAATATTAAACAATATAATGTTGTAAACACTGTAAAAAATGTGTCTTTTAGTATAATTGATTTAATAAATATAAAAGAGTTTGAACAAATCATGTGTCATTTGTAATTTGACTCAAAACCAACAATAACAAAAACTAAGCAAAGAAGAAAAAATTTTTTTTTAGATAATTATACAGCCGTTGCTCAACCACAACAACTTGGAAACCCAGCTTAAGAGTAAACTTTTAAGCCCTGTTTTGATCCATTGCTCACAAAAAACATAGTTTACTAGAGTTGATTTAGCACATCTGTATATGTAATATTCCAATCTAAACAATAACAGGAAAAGCAGAACCTCTGCACAGTGGATGGCACACATCCCAAATGAGTATAATTTGAAATATCTATCAAGACATGTATAGACATTTACAAATCTGGCCTTTGGGAAGTAGTATTGGACTGCTTGTGCTGATTCCATCCATCCATCACGAGTTACTGGAATAATATTTTTCTTTTAAGAAATAGTTGTAAAAAATGTTGTTCCTGTTGGACTTTGTTGACTCTGCTACCTTTCAACTGCTGAATACATTAGATTCAAATCAAATCCATTCATATATGTAGGTGTATGTCTACATACTTAATCCCAAAACATTCTGCCAATTTGCTCAGCTTTCAACAGAAATTATTTTGTTCTTACAGCGTTGGGAGATTTCTTCAAATAGAATAATAACGGCATCCAGTTGCTATCTGTAAATGGCTGCTCATTCCTCAGCAATGTACTGATTCTTCTTGCATCTTGCATAATAGCCATCCTCTAATTTCGGTGACCTATCTTAAAAGATATGTCTAATATACTATCCATATAACAACAAAAATTAGAAACTAAAAATGTCATCTGTTTTGCTCTCATACAGGGTGTAAAAACTGATCAATGGCAGCAAAGGTGATAATAGTGGGACTGTAACAAGCCTTAAAGTGACTTAAAACCTTTCAGGCCCTCTAAATAGCAACTCAGCAGGATGTTAGGTCCATCTTCACATTCCAACTTCTAAGGGATGTTTAGACCTTGTTGCTATTTCCTTAGAAGATAATGAGCTTTCTCTGCATGTAATACATAAAAAAGAAAAGTATTAAAGATACCTAAGTGTTGAAAAATGTCTCTGACTTTTAGTTGCTTTACCAACATCTCTGACATGTCAATCAGTGTGGGTGGAAGACTCAAACTGCCTTTCTTTGGTATTTATCTCTGAAAAAATTGAGTTTATTATTATCTCACACAACACTATTCACTTTCTTTTTTCTGCTGTTGGCATCTGTTTCTCCATAACTTTTTCTTTTTTTCATTGGTTTTAGTGTTATTAGTATTATGTCATCACAGTGAAACATGTTCATAAAACCATGTGCGCCCCCCCCCCCCCCCCCCCCCCCCCCCCCCCCCCCCCACCCCCCCCCCCCCAGCCCCCCGCTGCTCCAGTTCCCCCCTGAC
>CAAKHD010006987.1:27500-61787 GCA_901007705.1 Fistularia tabacaria | reverse complement strand
GTGTGTGTGTTTGTGTGTGTGTGTGTCTGTGTGTGTGTGTGTGTTTGTGTGTGTGTGTGTGTGTGTCTGTGTGTGTGTGTGTGTGTGTGTGTGTGTGTGTGTGTGTGTGTGTGTGTGTGTATGGGTTCAGGCAGTCCAGTGTAAAGCGCTTTGAAACTGCAATGTGTGAAAGTGCTATATATGTTGAGACCATTTACCATTTATACGAGTTAGTGCTATCCAAACTGAGGCATATACTTGTGGTTGTGATTGAACTGATTTAAGATTCAAGATGTGATCCCTCAGAAGAAAATATGATAAGAGATGTGATTATTTTTTATGATCCCCTTTTAAATGGTAGATTATTTTGACAAAATACTTCCATATATAAGTAAAAAGAACAACTATTTCAGCAAATGCAAATTTCCTTATACCATCTTTAAAAATAGTGAGCCTCTTCCATTGGGCTAAGTTGTTAAAGACACCTTTCAGGTGTGCTCGGAATAATAATTTGCGGCTGATATGGGTTTCCTGTAAACCACTTCAATTATCTTGTTAAAAACATCCTTCACCCTCATTGAACGCATCAGAATATATGAATACTTAAATATTGCTCATTTCGGAGATGTCTCTCACTTCCCAAAAAATCAATTCTAGGTGTTTTTGCTTTGTGGGGTTCAAGTTTTCACAGTTCATTCATGTACCTGCATGTGATCTCAATCATTAATCCTGAGATGCAAATATCTCTTATTGGAGATACAAAGAGAGCCTTCTCTCTTTGCATCTCCAATAACAGAAGCCCACCAGAACAGTTTGCATCTTCGCATCATAGGTATTCACTCTTTCTAATACGGATAATCAAGAGCAATACAAGTGTACTGAAATTACAGTACCACTAGAATGCGATTGTAACCCATTGATGTAATCTAAAACTACCAAGCACTAACCTTAATGTTGTGCAATTATTCAAAAAAAGAAATAACAAAAACTCTTTTCTACAAAGGTTAACGGTTCTAATATCTAGATCTAATGTTTATTAATTTATCCAGCCTCATTTTTCAACATGTCCAAACTTTGCAGATAGTAGTCAGACTCCACGATGGCAACATACTGGGCCATGAAAGCTGGTGATTTGAGATGGTATAAGCATATAAAGACCGAAAAAGAGAGGGGTCAAAGGAGTTTAACATCTCTTACACAGGAGTTAAACAGAAAATAAGAGTAATCAATGTTTTTTTGGATTTAGTCTGAAGTGAGAATTGCTATCAAAGGCAATCAAAATATCGAATATGAGGAAGAGAGGGAAATAGAATTTTTACAGCTGTCCAGACAATCAAACTGGGCAAGGTCATTGGTTTAGGTAAGAGTAGATTACTCATCTCAAGCACAGTAGCTATAGAGAGAAATATATGCAGGGACTTTGGTCTTCCATATAATTTGTTCAACCGAGACAGTGATTTACTCTACCATGATGTATGATATAATTTTGAAAGATTTTAACAAATGTGTGGCTGATAAATTGATGTAATAAAACATCTCGAACGGTGGGAAAATGAGAAGAATACGGCCTACTAAGTAGAAACCACGTCAAAATTTGCAGAAAAATTTCCCTGCAAAATAGACAAAAAAATGGCAATATAGAATTCATTTCAATTAAACAATATTTTTCTCCATTAATTGTACTTATTCCAAGGCATTCTTTTGTGAATCCAATCTTCAAATGTTAAACCACACACTAGAGCTTTGATGAATTAACTTTTGACATTGCATCATATGTGTTTGAAATCTGAGCCTATATTTCAACATCTATTCAAAGAAGAATAAGTATCCTCGTGTAAAAATAGTATCAGTTGTCTTAAAGAAAAGGAGTGTCTGATGCAGAATTCATGGATTCATGACTTTGAGACTTTGACAGCTGCGGAAAATTCCTGAGATAACTGTCTGCGAGTCCAATCAAGTCCAATCAGCTGCCTCTCCGTCATTTCAAACACCCTGGCTTAAGGCATTTGTCACCTCAGAGGGGGTGCTGAAATTATCAAATCTGAGGGCAAAGTTGGATTTCAGCACCTCCTGAAAAAGCTTTTCATGACTCCTGTTATCACAGTGGGTGAAATCTCACAGTCTTGAGGAGTCTTGAGGGGGTTTGCCTTGATGTAAATCAGCAGGCAAAATGTTGAGGTTTATTTTGAAATGTACCGACATGCCACAGATTCATCCCTGATTTGCACAATCTTTTGAAACACTCTCAAATTATGGTGTTTTTAAACTCATCCTGCCTTCTGCAACTAGAGCAGCATAGATCTTGTATCATCACGTTGACTTGTTATCAGTCCAGTGTTTCAATGAAAAATGAAACAATCCTGTGAATAATAACTATTTTTGGTTGGCCCTTTGAGGTGAACAATGCTTTCCTGCAAATCTCAAGTTGACGATCATGGAAAGATCCTCGCTAGCTGTTCAGATGCAAGAATACCATCTTATTTTAAATGCACATGTTTGTGAATGTGATGCTGAAGAAGCGCTGAGTAAGGGCAGTTTATTTAGCAGTTTACTGAGTGATTGATTAATGGACAGTATCAAATGCCTCCTCTCGTGTAACTCGGGCAGTCTAACGACAGCCCATCTTTTGAGAGCTCAGCAATTATAGAGCATAACAAGCAATTATAGTTTTCTTGTGGTGGTAGCGCGTCTGCACCTCAAATCACAAATACTGAAATATACACAAGATACGTAAATAAATGTTTGGCCAGTGTATTAAGTGAAGAGAGTTTTGCCAATTTTGCCAGATTTCAACCCATTCTAATTACCCTTTAGTATATTTTTGAAATGTTTTAATTTTTTGTGTCATCTAATTCCTCGAGTGGCAGTCATTTAGTTTCATTTTCCAGCGTTCAAGAAAAAGACTGAGCTCACTGAATGTTTGACCTCTGACAATGTATGGCTGCACCAAAGTGCTGTTCATCTGACTTCTCTGTAATCAAGATACAAACAGGGTCCAGTCTTTTAAATGTGCTATAACTCTTTGCTCATGCTTAAATCAAAATTGCAAAGGCAAAGAACTTGACAATTCCGCTTGCTCATTCCACCTCATTT
The DNA here is from genome assembly GCA_901007705.1 of Fistularia tabacaria. NCBI lineage: Eukaryota > Metazoa > Chordata > Actinopteri > Syngnathiformes > Fistulariidae > Fistularia > Fistularia tabacaria. Next base: position 58,715 of record CAAKHD010006987.1, on the reverse strand, counting down.
TTAACTCAGTGTGATGACCCATTCAAAGAAATTGGCTACCACAATATGAAAAAGGGGTAGACCTTCTTATAGGTGGCACTTCATAGTAGCAGTTCTGGGAATCAAGAGATTTGACCGGATCAGTGTCATGGGACAATTTAACTGGCTGATCAACTCAATTAAGAACATAACAAAACAACCATATATAAATGAATCCACACCTAAACAACATTTTTTTAAAGACCTACACCACAATCGCTCTTAGTACAAATGCATTAAATGCTAAAAGCAAGTTAAATGCTACAAGGAGGCTCATGATTTGAATAAAATTATTTTCTGACTTTCCAAACGAAAATGAATTTCTATGTATTTGATATATCTTGACCAACTTTATCGAACTGATATGCAGATACCAGTGGATCCTAAAGTTTCCATTTGTCAATCTAAAGGGAAAATATGACAATTTTTGACGCCTTGAAGAAAAATATATATCATGTTTAATGATAAAATGAAAAATGATGAACTATACAGACACATACATATACAGTGTATGTGTGTGTGTATATAATGTAAGGATATGTGTATACAAATGTAAGTATGTGTGTATGTACCAATAAATATATGTTTGTGTCTATGAATACTTATGTGTGTGTATGTATGTGTATATATACCTTCCTTCTTATAGGTGGCACTTCATAGAAGCAGTTCAGGGAATCAAGAGATTTGACCGGATCAGTGTCATGGGACAATTTAACTGACTGATCAACTCAATTAGGAACAAAACAGAACAACAATATATAAATTAATCCATACCTAAACTATTTCTTTTTAAAGACCTACACTACATTGTATATCTCTCTTAGTACAAATGAGTTAAATGCTAAAAGCAAGTTAAATGCTACAAGGAGGCTCATGATTTGAATAAAATTATTTTCTGACTCTCCAAACGAAAATGAATTTCTATGTATTTAATATATCTTGACCGACTTTATCGAACTGATATGCAGATACTAGGGGATCCTAAAGTTTCCATTTAAGGGCAAAATATGACAACACATATACAGTATATGTGCGTATGTATATATGTTTGTAGGATATGTGCATGTATATATGTAAGTATGTGTGTATGTACATGCGTATATATATATTTACACACACACACACACACAAACACACTCATATATATATATATGTACAATGAGAAAAGACATCACAGCTGAGTGCTGATTTTTTGTCTTTTGGCCCCTGTTAAAATTGCATGGTTAAGATGTCTCAGAGATGACTTGAAATGGCTAGGCTTTAGGAACTTTCACAGACTCAAAGGCAGCTATGATCTTCAAGAGCTGAAGGATTGGATGAGATTTAAAAACCCATCACAACAACTGTAGATGAAAAACACTGTTTTCATCAGTGTTGTCACAGAATAGTAACGAGTGGCCCCGGCCAAATTTCTGATCTCCCATAATGGCTGAGTGGTTGAAGTTGCGAGAAAAGCATTTGTGTAATCATGTGATCTGTTTGGTTGTCAGTATTTAATATTACTTCAAAATCAGTTATTTGTGATTCTGCTTGAGCGGCAGTAGCAGAAAAAATTAATGTCAGCAACAAAGTAGTTAAGAGACAAAATAAAAACCTTTTATCATCAACTAGCAATTAAATCCAGATCATGATACTTGTTGCTGAGAGTTCTGAATCGGAGCTGAATCACTCACCACTTAAATAGGCTGCTGACTTAGAAGAAGTGCATACAGGCCCTTGTCGGGTTGGGGTCAGTAGAAATAAGACGGTTGCATATGGTCAGGGTCATGTTGGTTCAGTCCTCAGGGAGTTCTGTCCGTCAAAATAACTGTTCTTCATGATTCAGTTGAAGCACAATTCATCTAAAGGACATTTTGAAATATCTCCTTTTTTGGTTTTCTAAGAATACTGTTATTCTGTGAGTATTCACAAAATTACATTATTTCACAAATATATTGAGTTTTTTTCCTCATATCTAAGCAGATAACAGCAGGATGGCAAAAAGACTTGCTGAATGAACATGCGTAGCAGCACTGCTCTGCAGCCATTGGGTGTGTGTTTCTGAATCAAACTTAAAAGTAATTGTCTACAGTTTTGGCTGAAGGAGTTTTAGAGGCCATATTTTGTTAAATTATGATTGGTGATACATTAATTATCAAAATATTGATAATATCAAAGGAAAAAAATTCAAGGTCAATGCAAACCTCCACATACCATTTGGAATGATACCATTCCACAAACAGAGCCAAGTAAGTTTTGGCAACTTATCTCGACATAATGTACCATGAAGATAAGTTACATGATAAAAAGATGTTGTCATGTCACAATAATAAAAGCTTTATTAGGATTTAGTAGTACAAAAAATTGAGGAAATCAGAATCATGAAAAAAAAAAATTGAATTGAATGGGGGTTGAAAATCAGCGTACAACAGGCACACAGTACAGTAATCTCTGTTGGGAAGTCTCTCCATACAGGGATTCAATCAGTAGTACATTCCCTAACTGGCCAGCGTTTTGAGTTGCTCTGTGGACCTTTTTTAAATTTCATGTTCAGCTTAAGATGTCTTTATTTAGAAAAATAACACAATGGAAACTTTATGACATTGAATCAAGGAGCTGGGTTTTGATTATACTGTTTTAGACATGACATGAAATTCAAGGACCTTACGGTGGCAAAATACTGTATACATAACTGTTAAATTCCAAATAAAGAACTTTGTGGATTAGTGCCAGCTACTGCAGAGAAGTGCAAGGACGGGGATTAAGCAAGCGCCAATCTTCAGTGACTGTGGCCAATGCCTTTCCCATCGAGTGAGAGTGGGGTTTGGCTTTGCTCTTGGGCCACAACTTACAAAGTCACAAGTACACTGACTACTAAGGTCACCCTGCTGATAGGATGATGCCAAAAGCAGGGATGGGCAAAATGTCCCAGTGCTTCCTGTCTCATTGTTCGTACTTGACGAGATCTGAGTAAACAATGTAATGATCCTCCCATCAGTGATGCCGCAGAGCTATAGCATGGGGGCCAAGGAGGAGCTCTTACATGGCCTCACTGACCTCATGACCATAGTCTGCATCTTGAAACAACATATCTGGATGAATGGGCAACATGTCCATGAGTTCCTTGGACCCAGTGATGCAGAACTTGTTATCTCACTAAGCCATACATACAGTATGTGATAATTTTCCCCGTGACCAAACCAGCTCTATCTTATGCTGCATACCCAACACAGTGAATTGTTCCACCGTGAGAGGTCACCAGTGGATAACTTATTCATTGAGTTTCTTCCTGATTTTGGATGCGGTAAACAACGCTCACAAAATCAATGTTTGCTGAGCTGCCAGAGTTCCCCTGGAGTTGAACCTCTGATTGCTCTCCCAACAACCACATTGTCAGTCCTTTCCCTGGCTGTCTATAGCCATGGCAATCAGATTGCTCTGGAAATGATATTCATCAGTATGTAGATGTGTACCACATTACTGAAGAAGAGTTGCATTTACATCCCTGGTATTCTAGACAATATGACCCCAAATTGCTTTCTATCTGTACAGTCTGCTGCACAAGGAATAAAGTAGGATCTGGTTTTGCCCAACTGAAAGTCATTGTGAAGCTAGTATAATTAAATCTTTGACAGGTTCTGTCAATTATAATTGGGGAAATTGCAGATCTGGTCTGTTATCGTATGCAGGTACTGGGATTTTGTCGACACAGAATGATCAATGTGAGGATTTGAATGTGAAATATCAAATTGATTTAATTACTTTCCAGCTCCCTCCTTAAGTTATCCGCTGAGAGTTTGTGACATATTGATTATTTAGTAACAGCTGGGAGTTTGTTACTTAGTTGTCCAGAGAACAATACTGAACTGGGGCTTGTCTTGCCTGGATGTTCTATATGTCCACCTCCAGATGTCTTAATCGGACTTGCAGAAACAATCTAGTTGATTATTACAATTAAACTTATTGTGTTGTTCTGTGATAGTCATTGCCAGCACAGCGCCCATAATTTTTATCACTTTTTTATTCACAGGATTTTTTACTAAATATTTCCAAGGCATTTAAGTCAAGGTGCACAACAGCTATACTTTGAAACTTCCATTCAAAGACAGCAAAGGAACTAAAACAGTGCATCTCATTAACAGTCATTATGCTGTCAAAGAAAACTTTTTGAAATGTCTGAATATTTGAAATATTTGTTGCTGTTTTTTGAAAAGTGTCATCCATGAGTGTTAAGATAAGACACTGCAATAAAAGTATTTCAATGCTGCAGAAATTGACTCATTATTGACCTTCTCTAAACTGCGAATATCTATCCATTATTATTTTGTCTTTTTCTCAATATACGTCTTCAAAATCAGGTCTTTCAGTCGAAGATGCTCTTCATGGCTTCGTTCTCCTCTCACTAAGATTGAACAGTTTGTTTGTTTCATCCCCTGCATTTTTTCAACAGAGTACAGTACATAACCTACAACCAGATTTTAATCATATGAAATCATACATGATGTTTCTTATACCCAATAATCATGAACTAAAGAGAGAATCCTGTGGACTCCTTTCCATAAATTTACATCCTGGATGATAAATAATGACCAACCATCAGAAATTAGAATCCCAGGCCCTTTTTATGCTATGCAGTGATAGACGACAGCAAACTGACTGTGTGATATGACTTGAACACTCAACAAATAAGATGTTGTAAATTTAATACAAAAATATTCAGAATCACATTTTTAGACATGAAACAAAGTAGATCCCCTTACAACAAGAGAAGAGGGAACTGTTTGGGATAGTCGTTAAGGAATCAAAGAATTGCATTTGTACTTTGTTAAGTTGAAGAATAGCTTTTATTTTTATTTGTCAAAAAATCCCATTTCTCAATTGAGCGATCAAGATCATAACATCAATAAAAGCATAAAGAAAGATGGCATGTTCATGAATTTGTCTCAGAGATTTCAGAATGTTCAACACAGTTATATTGTAGATAAGAGCTTTTTCAGCAGAAGACCCCAGGTGAGAAATTTCCCTACTTTGGGAAATAAGCTTATTAAAAAGAATCTCACCTGCTTATAATAAAGAGACCCAAGAGCAACAAGCAGTCAGGTCAATTTGGATCTCAGCCCATGTCTTGTGAGGCACTTCAGATTACTATTGAGGATTTTCTAACACTAGTTTTGTTTTTGCTTTGCTGACATCTCGAATGTTCCTGGCTCTCTGTTGGGAAATTATGAAAATGATTATTACAAGCATAATTAAAAAAAGAATATCAGGAGTAGATTAACTGTCGAAAAATCTTGCTCTAACATTTCCAAGGTAAGTCGTTTGTTCGAAAAGTCAGATGCGCATTTACCTCTGATTCCGTGACAAAGATCAAATGAAGTGGCAAGACAACTAATTATCCCTCTGTCTTTTTAGTTATTTTTTGCTACAGCCATTACAAAACCACATCAAAGGCACTGCTTCTTTTCACCGTATGTTGCTTAGTCTCATAATCTGATGAGCATTTTACAATTACATAGTCCACCAGGGGACTGGAGCTCATCGATTCTTTTGGAGATGAAATTTCATTACAGTCTCACTGTAAACCATCAACATTATCAACAGCTTTGTACTTTCATTTTGAGTAATTGTGTTGCATGACAGAAGCATGTTTATTATTAAGAGGGAACACCTTTATGAGGATCACATGTTTACAATGGAGGCATCCTGATACAAAAGCTTCATGCAGCAAGTGGTTTTGTTGAGTTTCAGCTAATTATAGACCAATTATGTGTCCTAGTATACCACAATATGTATTTTTCAGGATGAGGATGACAAAAATTGATTGAATGGTGTTTTTAGGTTCTCGAGACTATTACAGATAAATTTAGCTCAAACAAATGCATGTTACTGACAGGTTTCTGCAGGTAAAATACCTCAAATCACATTTCTCTTCTGAGTAAAGTCTATCCCAGTCCTAGACTTATCTGAACCGACTTGAGGAGAGCTTGTTTTTCTTCTTGTATCATTGTTTATTTCAGAGGAATGTTTCTGTGACACCGTTTATGATAAGATAAGATAAGATAAGATAAGATAAGATAAGATAAGATAAGATAAGATAAGATAAGATAAGATAAGATAAGATAAGATAAGATAAGATAAGATAAGATAAGATAAGATAAGATAAGATAATACTTTATTGATCCCCATAGGGGAAATTCGGGTGTTGCAGTAGCAACAATAGAAAAGAAAAAAAAAAAAAACAGTTAGGAAAGACATATACACACATATATAAATGCATACATGCCCACACACATATACATATACATACATACTGTATATACATACACAGACCGATAACTACATATAATATAATATATACACACATATATACACAATATACACAACATACACAATATACACATACACATATATACATACACATACAGACATTGATAGGAAACACAAGAGAGAATATATAGAGTAAGTAAAAAAGCTGTATGTGCTATTAAAGGGCTCATGTGAATTAATTTGCAGGTGTCCTTTTGCATCAAAATATGGACAATTCCTGTTTGTTTTGTATGTCAGTAATGATTCAATGTGTTGTTTCCATTTATTCATTTTTTTAATTAAATTTCATTTTCAGTTTGTCCACTTTTTCAGTTCTCAGATGTCAAACAACTACTGTATGTACCCTGACAATGCACTGTTTAGGTGTAACAACACAAATATGTACTTTTCACAGTTATAATACAAAATAAATTAATGAATAAAAAACACATTCAAATGTTCAAAAGCAAAATAATTTTTCTCCACTCTTCAAAAAAATCTTCTCTTCTCTTTTTTTCTTATTATGTTTTGTGATTCATCTTACAATGAATTAAATTTAGTTCTGTATCGCAATATTGGACTATGCTTGATATATATATATATATATATATAAAAGTAATCTTTTGAAGTTTTATATTGACTGTCTTTTATCTTGTTTTCTAAAGCATAAAAATAAAGCGAGGGTATTCTAATCGTAAGTCTAAAAGTGATTTGCAACTATTGGAATATGTTCAGAACAGGCTGATTATATACATTTTTGGATCAGAATCATCTCTATGGAAATTGTTTTTACTGCAACTCTTTTTTTTCCAGCTATCCTTGACTTTATCTCGTATGTTCTCAAACAAAATGATCAGTGGGTGATGACAGTGCAATAAATCTTGAACTCAAAACCGATAAAGCATGATAAATGTAATTGCTGAATTTCAAAAAAATTGGGTCACTTACTGCACTGATTATAACATTTATCCTTACCTGGTGGTTTGCAGCTTTGTTTGTTGCAGCAGTGGTTGGTTGTGTCTCTGTGTAAAGATGTCATCCTGTGGCAAATATTATCATGTCTATGCTGTAACACACTCTGGTGATTGACAGTTGAAAACAGAAATAAGCACCTATGAGCACATGTTTAGCTTCACGTTGAACACACCATCAATTTAAACCAGAATATTGATTTAAATCTAAATCTAAATTTAACAAATGATGTTAAAAATACTAAAGATAAATAGTAGAATGTGACTCAGCAATTACTTATAGATGATGTCAGCTCTCTAAGAATTCACCTCGTCTATCCATGGAGCTTCTCTCTTTATGTATACAAACTTCCTTTGTTTATTTTTTATTTCAGGTTCTCAACTTAATTTTCAGAATTAAAGAAAATTCACCTCCATTGTCATGGTCAATTTAAGCATATATCCTAAATTACAACCTTGCAAACTGTGAGAGGGATGACTTTTAGTCCTTCCTCATGATGTCATAATCCAAATCATTCCATGTCAGTTCTGATTGGTTTTCATTGCGGTTGTTCTTTTTGTTTGTTAATAGTCATTTGCCTCTGCTGATGGATCAATAAATGCTGCAGACAGAATGATTAGCTTTCTTGAAGTCCATCAAATGACAGCCCTTCAACAAAATTGCAGTATTATTAAAGAGCATAGATAACGTTTCACTTGAATATGTTTACACTCACTATGTAATTTTTTTTCTCTTTTTTTGAGGTGGCACACCATCCCTTTACCTGTCTGATGAATATCCACTGTGTCTTAATATTATACCGTGTGACTTTTTTTTTCTTCCAAACTATTTGACTTTGAGAACAAATTGAAAAGGATATATCTGACTGGAAGATTTTATAGTTATTGCTGCAAACCCCATGTAAATTGAACAGTGTTGGGGGCTTTAAGTAATTAATACTGTCGCCTCACAGCAAAAAGGTCCCTGGTTCAATTGCAACAGCGGGCCTTTCTGGCCAGAATTTGCTTGTTCTCCCCCCGTGTCTGACCAGTCCAGGGTGTACCTGCCTCTCGCCAAATGACAACTGTGATAGGCTCCAGCACCCTGGGACCATGAGTGCAGGATAGGCACCATAGATAATGAAAGGAACAAATATTTTCATTTATATATCTCTTTTAGCAGCAGTCAACAATTTTTACAGCTCTATAGAGCAAAGGGGAATAAGGAGCCCAGAATAAACATAAGTCAGTGTGGATTTTACTGTCAGGTTACACAGTTTCAACAAAACTGTAATATTCTAAAGGCATGCTCATCAAACAAATGTTTTCTATGCATGCAATTGTAAAGAAAACTTTTCTGTCCAACCACATGCATTTACATGCGGTGTATACTGAAAACCACCCGAGGGCATTCTTTACCGTTATTATCATAGGTGCTACAGTGATGCATCACTGTTGTAGCCATTAATGCTGCTGAAACTGCCCTCAGGAGTGTTATTGCTATATTTGGTTATTGGAAATCTGATGAGCAATAGATATCGGAGCATGCACTGACCAATGCTGACGTTATAAATCCGGTGCTTCTCACGCCAATAAAACACAGACATCTCTAATTAGCACCAAGATGGATTACGCCTGTTTGGCACTTTCCCCTGAGCTCTGGAGAACATCCCTCACAACGTGGGCTTGGATTACATGTGGATGAGACAAAGGAAAGAGGCTTCCATCTCATATGTAGATGGAGCACTTTACTTCCTGTACCTTTGTGACACACCTCACATTTCCTTACGACCTCCTCTGATCTCAAATGCACACAGACATGGTGCTAAATAACTGAGAAATATGTGGCACATGAGAGATAAAGATTATTGAGACCGGTTATGCTACCCTTTGCACGGGAGCAGAGAATCCCCTTTGCTCCATCTGCTGGGCCCAGTTAAATGGTCAGACACAACAAAACTCCAATTAAAGGTACCCTGTGCAGGTTTTTGTGGAAACAAACTGAAATATTTTTTTCTTTTCAGTGCTACCAATTAAAATGCAGAGTGTATACTCCAGAAGTGTTTGGTGTATTATTTCATTTGAAAATATTTGTAAAGATAAACTTGCAAATATACATATACATATAACCAAAATAAGCTCAATTGCTACAGACAGATTTGACAATGATAGACCATGACTTCGCTGACTGAGAACCTTCACAGATATATCTAAAATATTTAATGTCCATCTCATCTGACACTTGGTGCCTTTCGAACACTGGAGTGAAGTGGAAACTATTAGCACTGCTCTGTAACACGCTGTCTTTTTGATAATAAGACTAATAATAGGGTTGTAATTATTTTAAAAAAGCCACTTAGCAATTTTGAGAGATCAGACTGTGCAGGACCATTAAATGGCCATTTTGTAGGTAGTGTGCGTCATAGAAAATTTAATTCAGGCTCGAAATGACCAAAGATCAGTGAATCAGTGTATAATCAAAAGGTTGGGTCTTCCAAACCTACAGTAGGCCAGCGGGTTCTTACTGACCTCGCGACAGCAGTTCCAAGACCTTGTCTAGACTGGTCATCAAATCCATTGGGTAACACTGACAAGAACAAAAAAAAATAAAAAAGACTGGGGGGGGGTTAATGTTCAAATGACCTCTGCTGCTCTGTTTAAAAATGTGACTGCAGATTTTATTTGCCACTTTAGTATGAATTAATTGCAACTGAATCTATCCACATTTCGCTATACCCAACTTTGGCAAGGAAGAATGTTTTCACTGTACTGTATGTTCATCCATCATTTATTCTTTCATCAATGTTTTCTCACCAATCATGTCAGCTGATAATGAGTGTAGCTCTTAAAAATTCAAGACCATTTCCCAAATTAGCCAATCACAGTAAACTATCCACTGGAATTTCTATAGTGTTCCACTCTCTCATTGTCAAATGCTTAGGTCTGGGCTCCAGAAAACCATTTCTCACTCTTCAGCGTCTTTACACAAACCAAATTTTTCAGGTCTTGACCCCAGACCTAATGTTGAGTAAATGTTCTGCATCTCTTCCCCACACTGCTGCCAACATTTAACATTTTGCATTAGTAATGCACACAAAAAAAATTCTGTCAAACATGAGTGTCTACTGACTGAAATAGTTTTATTGTCTCAGGTTAAACAAACACTGTGTGAGGGGCATGAACCCTTGTTTGAAAATGACATAATGAAACTCCTACTTGTAGAACTTGAAGTAGTTATTTTTAATTGAGACGCAAGGAAATGTCAGGGCCCTTAATATGAATTGTGCATAAGACCTTTGTATGAAGCCTCCTTAAGTTCCTGCTAATTTTCCAGATTGACAGGTCATTGCTAGCATCCAAGTCCTACAACGAGGATTGTGACTCCTTAGGATGACATCCTTTTGGGTGAAGCATTTTATGTACAATTTGTAATAAAAACTATATACTGATTAATTGTCATATCTAATTTCACATTCACAATCACGTTTGATCTGTATGTTTAGAGATGTTATAACTATCAGCTCCATTTCGCAGGGTCCATGCTCAAAGTAAGTGCAAGAGTTTATAGTTTCATAATTTGAACTGACAAACGTTGCTTTACATGATGACGTTATAAATGATCCTACGCTGGAAAAGACTGGTGACCAGAGCAATAAAATTCTCTTTCATATATATCAAAATACTTGTAATATGATAATGACATTTTTTCTAAATTTTGGCAGTGACTCAAGGATAGTGATGGGGATAAGAAAGTCAAATCTTTTCTCCCAGACGTGTGAGCTACTTTGCATTATGCTCCAGCAAGGTTTAGTGGCCAAAATAAGGCATAGATGACAAGGAATGCCAAGACATCTGGCAATGCATAATGTCAATGGAACCCTTTCTTTTTCTTCTCAGAGTGTCACCTGACACACAATTCTGATGCTATTGTGGAGCAAAAGGGTTTTTGAAAATAAGTGAAAGCAGAAGCAAATGAGATGCCTCTGAACATTTCATATCCCACCATAAAGTTGACAGACAGCTTACATTGAAGTTTCGAGTGAGCCATCAGTGTCATCAGACATACCTCTGTGCAACGTGGAGAGTAGATTCAAATCGCTCCTTGAGCTAAACTGGCTCTGCCGGTGTGTTTTCATTTGCAGCTTCTGTTGGATTATCTGGGCAGCCTGGAATGACTCTGTTATCGTAACACCAACCCTGCAGCAATGGTGAGATTGAGAATAACATGATGCCTGAGTAAAAAACACTGGGTTTCCATGAAAGCAAGACATTTTAATAACTGGCAGACTTCTGAAAGCACATCACAAATGAACAAATGTGTCTTTTGTCAGTTTGTCAGCCTTTTTTGTCTCTTGACAATGTCTTTATCTTACAGATGCAAGCACGGCATTTTGCCTATCAAAGCTAGGCTGAGGTATTTTCTCCCACTTTGATTTGCTTCTGTATGTGCCAGGATGCAGAATCACTGAATTTCTCAGAGGTTGTTTGTCTTATTTAACTAATCAAATAATGAAAAATAAAACTATACACACTGAATGTCATTTCAAGCCACTTTTCTTCGAAGCACAAATCATTTTAGTCCCTCTGATTTTGGGCTTTGTGGAATTACACACTCAAGAGTTAATTAATTGGGTAGAGATGGTGGGGGTCACTGCATCTCAGGACTAAATGACCTATATAGTACAAAGAAAAACCTCACTCTTTGGCATTTGAAGAAGAAAAACACCTCCGGAGGCCTGGCCCTGAGTGTGCAGCGTCAGTGGTCCCTGTTTGATCTTAGCTCCGCTTTTAACATGATAAACCCTCTACTGACAATGACCTGAGATGAAAGAAGGAGCCACAAAGCCAGCAAGAGTTCAGGGAAAGTTCTCAAATGCCCCACCTACCCACCCACTCAGCCCGTCTAAAGCCCTCTCAACCCCAGTCCTAGCTTTGCAGAGACACTAATATGGGAGGAAGTGGGCAGGGCTGCCAAGAGCAGTGATGCACTAGAAAAGTTCCTTTGCCTCTATTACAACTTTGTGGTTGATCCCTCAAGGAGGCCTTGCTTTGTGCTAAAGATGCCAGGATTGACAGCTCTAATCTCACCGACTCTCTCCGTCTCGCTCCAACTTGGCCTCTTCTTTTGTTCTTTAAGCCCCAGATTCTACTACAACTCTATTTGGACGCAGTGCTGGTTTATGCTGAGGAGAGGAGGCAAGGCTGCTGCAGGAGTGCAGGTTGCTGCTGTGGGTTAGGCCACAGAGATTCATTGTTCACACTGGTGCTGGTCAACCTGTAGTTCCATGTTAATGAGGGGCATCTGATCTGTTGTTTTAGCTGACTCTTCCATTATGAATATTTTCTAATTTTTTGCTCATATTGGATTCTAAATAAGGTAGAGTTCGAGCTTTAATTGATCACTAGTGGTAATTCTGTTGTTCTTAGTGTAGCTGTTTTAATTTTTAGAGTGGAATAAAGGAACATTCTACATGTGGAATGCAATTAACTACCTGCAGTGGCAGGATGGAACTGCAGCAGCGAACTGGGATTATGTGCATTAATAACATCCCGCATAATTAGTTTTGGCCAACTTTTGCACATTTTATAAATGGTTAGTTGTTTCAGTCCACCAAATACTTGATTCAAGCAGCCTTTTATAATAAATGGCTAAGACATTAACTGGTATCTTATCTTGAATAGAAGCCATCTTGTTGGCCAGAAATAGATCATGTTCATTTTTTTCCTCCACTTTATCATTTTTTTTTGACAAATACTTAGCGATTAAGCTGACACATGTGATAAAAAGGTAATTATTGTTCAGTCTTGAAGATCTGTGGGTAACATTATAATGCTAACATCATATGGAAAAGGGATAAATAAATAAATGAATATATCTATAGATCAGTAGTCGGGACTGCTCATTACATCAGCATCAGCTAGCTGTGACCTTTCACACTGTGTTGAGGCCAAATGCATCTCACCAGGCATATGAACCACTGTTATTTTGCAGTAGTTGAACAGTTCATTGTTCCTCTTTCATCACATTTCTTTCTTACTCTTCCTAGATTCTCCTACAGCTCTAAGGCCTTGTCATCTTTTGCAAGCAAAAGAAAATTGTACATTTGTTTGTTAATGTTTGCTGAACATTTTCTTGAGTAGAAACAGTTAAATAAGAGCATGTATGGAATCATTTAGACTTTTTGTATAATCTCTTCACGATTCATTGCAAAAAGTGATAACAGACCTCATAGAATATAATATCTTATTAGAAATGTGATTAGCAAGCAAATTGAGACAATAAATGAGAAATTAAAAGAACACCAACTTTACAACCCATTTAGTCCAATTTCAAGTATGATAATTTTATCCAAATAAAGCATAGAGTATTGCTCTCCTTCACTGAATCAGGCGTCTCTGGTTTTTGGGACACCCATCATTATCTATTTATTTATTTTTACCAGGTTTGTTGAAATATTTTGCTGTCCTGGTTTCCATGTTTATCATAAAACCCGATTTTATGCTTTTGAATGCAAAGTTTTAAGTGTTATATTGTGCTTTAACACATTTCACTGAAAAAGAGGGCAAGAGAATAGTGCTTTGGTTTAAGTGTGATAAGGAGGGAAACTTAATTTTTTTTTTGTTCCTCAAAAAACATAATAGTCTAACATAATTCATGTGACTCACTATCACCGCTTGAAAAGAAAGTGGTGTTACAAGCTCACTTATAAGGCGATAATAAACCTCAATCAACAACTTTATGATCAACTGCTAAGCAGTGGAAATATCCTATGGGAGTGTCATCAGCTTTTTCTGCTAATATTACCATCTTAAGAGACAAGGGCGACAGACCACACGGCAGTCTTCTGAGGACCTATGTCTGGTTATGTGCTACAGAGGGGGATACATGTGATTAGTTTATTTGCGGTTCATTCCTTTTAGCCACCTGCAAAACAACATAATTTTTTTTGTCACCTAGGTCATTGGTTGTATTAAGTCTGTAAAAACATGATCAAGGGTGTATTCACTTTGAACAATTTGGTTTAAAGCATAATAGCAGACCTGAATGTTGCCTTAGATTATGGTTGTGTGCAAAGGACAAAAACTGGTGTCTGCCTTGCTGAAAGTGACGCTTGATGAAGTTAACTTGCTTAGTTCAGACATTTTGATGGTTCAGACCTGCTATTGTTGCCCATTCATCGATTCATGATGAGAAACTTCTCTACATCCCTACGGCTTAGGTCAGCCATGACTGGTAAATGAGTCAATGAGACTAAATTACATCACACCTTTTCCATCTTAATGGTAATCAAAGTGCTTTATAGCATTGCCTGATTCACACATTTGCGTATACCCTGAGAGTGGTGGCTGACATAAAAAAGTCTAACCACTCATCACAAGCAATTACAGTATAGGGGTGGTATCTTGCCCAAGGACTCTCTGAAGCATTGTCTGAGAGGGAGTGGGGTCAATCTAGCAAACTTTGGTTTACTGGATGGCCACACTGTCCTGAGTGCACAAGGCATATAAATGTAGTTTGACTTTGGCACAAGACATCAATACATTGCACAAATACTGGATGTATTGAAAAGATTCTATCTGCACAGTAAAGTAACCAGCGTGGTATTTCCAATGCAACATTGGGAAAGTTCAATTTCTACCATATAACTGAAAAAGAAACAATTCACCTTTCAGGTCAATCATGGCAAATGACTTTCTTTCCCGGGATGTGACCAAAACCAATCCAGGTAATATGATGATTCCTGCATTCACCTGCAAAGTATCCAGGTTGTGCAAAGTTTAAAAAAGTGATGATGGTTGTTGACTTAATATGTAAGTATAAGTATAAGTAAATTCTAAATAAGTATAATTCAGCTTTACAGTCCAAAAGAAGTCATTTTAATCAAAGTTCTCAATTGTAATTGCAGCTCTTTTGCCGCACCTGTTCACCAACTTTCTGGTAACATGTTAATACTTGACACTAGCTGTATGCAGTGCTAGCTTGTTCTCAATCCTACATATTATACTTCGAAAACCGACAAAAGCAAAACCAAAGCTTGCAATTTATTGGCTGTTCTTGAAATGCTATGGCTTCTCCGTTCTTGAACAGTTGTCTTGATCTCAGTGTCTCCAGGGGTTTTCTCGTCTCTTTATCATATATACTGGCACTGCTAGGGACATGGAGTCAAGGGGGTTCAATGGGGATGGTGGCACCTCATAGAAACCAATTATTCACGGGCTCTGAAGCCTTCATTTCTGTGCAGGAGCTTTGAATGGTTTTGATATTCCATGATGAATTACCATGACCAAATGAGAGGGAGAGGAGCGGGGGACAAGAAAGTGAGAGGTTGAGGATACGGATAGAGGGAGAGAGAGAGACAGAGAGAGTGAGAGAGAGAGAGAGAGAGATAGAGAGAGAGAAAGCGAGAGAGTGAGAGAAAGAGGAAAATCCAGGCGGAATTCTTTGCCTTGACTCCCTCGGGGTGTTCAGTGTGTTGGTGGAGTACTGTAAATTTCTCTGGCAAGTGTGTCTCCTCTTTTCCACCCACACAATTCTTTCAAATCGAATGAAGTCCCTGCGGAGGAGTTCCTTAATACAGCGTGCTTGCTCTCGTGTAGCGCACCTCAATTAAACCTTAATTAAACAATGGCAAGCGCTGAAAACATTGTTTGACTGAGACTGTGAAAATTAACTTTGTCTCTGAGAAAGAAAATATAATTTAAAAAATGCAGATGCAAATCTCACAGGAGGTATGATCATTAGCAGAAAGGGTTGGACCTGTTCTGTCATCATCAAACCCGAGAGTTGAAATGTAGCGTTGACTGTCATCAAACTGACCGAGGACTGACTGAATTTTACATGACCTCTCTCGTTTTACCTTTTTTGTGAATATAGAATACCTATGTCAGTGAGCACATAGGTCATTGAGCTTTAATTACATTCATATTGAATCAAAGCATGACTATCTGTATCCAGGCTGCTGGAGTCAGCTCACATGACTCAGTGCCTTCAGGAACATTTTAATCAAGTAATTACAAAGAACAAAAAGTAATGTCTGAATCCATATTTCTTTGGTGCAATACCAACTTCATACATTTATGTGTTCAAATACCAAATTGCCTGCTCACTGAATGTAATCTGCTACAGGAAACAAAAAGTTGCATTCCTGATCACTGCAGGATTCAAAGTTATGAGTTTTTTATTTGTTTATTTATTTTACCAGCAATTATGTAATAAAAAGTTGAGAGGTCTTATTTTCATCACTACTGTTCAGTTCACATTTAAAATCTTGTTTGTTTCATTTTGATGAAACTACATCCAAGACAAAAGCCTCACTAATACTGTGCCACTATCAAGTCCCCTGTGACCACTTACAAGTGGTTACAACTGCTCTAAAACCCTGCGTTTCAAAGAAAAAGAATCCTTACAGTAATGTTACACTACTCTGTGCCCTGGTACTAAAACTGGGATGATAGAAATCTAAAGCATGATAGTCTATGCCTTTAATGAGCAGATGTAGCTGCATGGAGCTGTGAGGGCTGTGAACATTTTGTACTGATTGGTGAAGCTGCAGAAATATTTTATAAAAAACACACAGCCATAATTTTTGCCTCATTACTTATCTTTCTACCGAGAACGATATTACGATATAAGTAAAATGTTCTTTTCAAGTTAATTAATGCTAGTTTTCCAAAAGCTCTTATAGCATTTGTAGGACCACCCCTTCAAATTGAACAGATACTTCATGAATGCAGGGTGCACATAAAAGAGAGTGAAGCTCACCAGAGCACTGACACCCTTTTTTATGACTAATGAAATCTACAGTTCTACAATATTATAATATTTGACCTTTTCTTTAAAGAAATGCAAACATGGATGTTCATAACTTGTATACCCTGTTCTCAAATCAATGAGGCAGCTTCAAAAATATGATCTCAATGTCAATCAGAATAAAAGAATAAAATTCAATACCAACTTAAGGCGGAAAAAATAAATGTAATTTTAATGGCAGTTTTTTTTCTTTTTTTTAGCAAATGAGAGTGGATTTGTAATTTGTTGCATGAAGAGTGCTTGTGAAACTTCTTTTTTTACCCGTGGTTCATAGGATTTCTTACTGTTGAAGGTTCAAATTTAAACAGCTAAAACTCAGAAAGTGACCGTATAATGAGGTGGAGTGCTTCACAGATTCTGGCCGACGTCTTTGCAAATGTGATTTATGCTCACAGCACAGCAAGGAGCTCAAATCTTTAATTACTGTGCAAATTACTGGCCACTGTAATTCATCAGTACACAACCACCAGAACCTTGTTTCCACACTAATGTAATGAATAATTGCCTTCTTGGAAATCCTGCCTCTTCTAGTATAATGACAAAGGCCTCTGAGGATACGGGCGCTAATGTGAAGTTCCAAGTTCTACCTGTGTTAATGAAACGCATGACGGCGCACTTTGGACGAACTGTCTTTAATTTCATTGATGTTCACATCTTCATGTCGGTGAATTCGCCTACTGTAAAATAAGTTGTCTGAGATATCTGGTGCTTTTATTTTCCAATTCAGACAGCGCAAGATCCAGGAGGCTCATTGACCATCTGCCTTAATTTGTTCCCAGCTTCTGTGTGGCCCCCAACCACAATAGCCCTTGAGTGTGTGCAACATGAAGCTGAATACTCACTCATACTCACTCATACTCACTCATACTGCTCATGAAATGTCTTACAATACTCATGAGTAAACTTATATCTGTAAATGGAGAATCAATGTATGTACATAACGTGTTTTAATACCTCTCTACTGTTTTCTTTTCAAAGATAAGACCTTGGCCATTCTGTAAATATTTCACTTTGAAAAAGAAAAGAAGAAAATCATCTGAAATCTTTACCTTACTGTACAGAACAATTATTTGAAAAAAAAAGTGCAATCCAGCATTTCTGATTACAACAATCTATTCTTTTACACCCAGAGAGAACCCAAAACATAAATCCAATCCATTCTCGATTGATTCAAACCTTCAAGTTAACTTCACTTCCTTCAATAGAAAATGTGGATTTCCAAAAGAAAAACGGTAAGAACGTACTGACCTTCAGTCGCTCCAAAAGCACAAGCTCCTGTGACCACAAACTTGTAACCAATCAATTACTCGGTGGCTTAATTGATTTGCAAAGGTAATCACTGGGCACACATCCACAAGGGCTGAGTATTTGATGTTTTAATAAATGGTTTTACAGCAGTACTAGACAGCTGGATCGATCTGGCCTTTACAACCTTGATTATAGCACAAGTTTTGGGGAAAAAGCATTGTAACATTGGGAAAAGCGAAATGATGCCATTGGTTACTCTTACCTTTATTATTCTCAGTGGAATGTTGTAACTGCTGCATGGTAAAGATCAAAGCGAACCGCATTATTCAATTTCCTCTTACAGGAAGGAAATTGAGACCCTACACTCACTGTAGATCTTATAACACTGTCCAAAATGCAATAAAATATAAAAATAAATATTAATGTCTAGTATCAAAGTCAGTCTGTTAAAGGTCTCCTATAAATGACTTTTCCTGTGAGGGATTCATTTCTTGAGATTCTTTGTATTTCACAGTGCACAATGTGAGCCAATCCATTTTTTTTTATCTCAAAAGTCTGCCTCTGTAAATCATGTTGAAATGAAGTAAACAATGGTGGTACAGCTTTTGAAAGTTTTCTGATCATTTGAGACAATGTGACATGTGATTTTAATCTTTTTTTGGTGGTTCAGTTTAATATCATGAGGCAGTAGAAAATAAAGACAAGCTAATGGTCTTTCAATAAAGATGAAAACACTGCAAAACAAGATCCAAGTGAGGATTCACTCTTTATTCTCCTATCATTATTCATCAATTCCATAAAATAAAACATTATTGAAGGATTGGATTTAAATGCACCTCTGCATGTAATGGCGTTGAGTAATCAACGCTCTTATTTTGAAAATCTATAAAAAAATAGGCATGCAAACGAGAAAATAAGGAAAGTGTAATATAACTGAAATCTGAGTGCTTTCCTTTCTTAATCATTGAAACGCTCAATATATATAGAGAAAAATTCAATTAAACCATTGAAGATGCCATTATTCCTAATCTAGCATGATCTCACTATTTTGACTAATAACAAATAATTTTCTGATAGGTATTGTTGAAATACATTAGGTAGCTACTTATGATTTGAGAAAAAGATATGAAGATATAAAATACATAAAGATGAATAACAAGATGAAAAAAACATGCATAAACACATGCAAACATGCATACACATACACATACACATACACATACACATACACATACACACACACACACACACACACACACACACACACACACACACACACACACACATAAAACACACACACTACTCCTATTTTATTATTATTATCAGGATTATTCCTACCTCATTTTAATTATGTATTATTTTAGTAGTTTGATTTAGTTATTTATTTTATTTTATTTTAGATTTTATTCTTTTTCATTTATTGCACACAGGTTAAGGGGGAAATCTGTCTTGATCACTGGTTTGAAATGCAATCTGATACAGGTTTTTGACACGTCCTTGCTATTTACTCACATCACAATGTGTTTCCCCAGTTAGAACAGTCTTATCCATTTCATAGCCGTGTGGGGCTGATAGCGGCCAGGCAAGTGCCTCATGGATGATATGTGCTCCAAAAAGCTTCTTCTCTGACAGCAAACATTTCCTCTGAGGAAGCGCTTGGTCTCACAGGTTTTAATAACAAAACAATACTTTGGAGGACTGCTTGCAAATGAGTGCGCATGTTTGGCTCAGAATGTCTTTGTTTGTGCAATTTTGTCAATACATACTGATTGGAGAGATTAATTGAAGTGCATCTAAGATTTTGTTGTGTTTGTCATTTGTGTCAAATTAAAGAATGATCATTTTGAAAATGGAATACTGTTGTACAATGATAGAAAAGCAGAAATGTCTGGATCAAGAATGGAAGTCATTAAAATACTAGCATTGAAACTTATAGCAAAAAACTTGATCAGCTCAAGTAGAACGATTCGCGCAGTACTTACCTTCATGCAATCGCAATAGCATTGATAGATGTATAGGTAACATTTTGCTTTGTTCACATGGCCTTCTGTATGACCACAACCTATCATCAGTAAAAAATATGAATAATTATAAAAGAAAAAAGATTCAAAACACCAAAACTGGTGTCAAATAAGACCTTTGATGAAATCCATATTTCATAAATAGGATTCAATTCTAATATTTGTGTTACATTGGTTGTTTTTTTATGCATTTTCACTCTTTAAGTCAAAACACGGATGGAGGAACAATAAATGTCTGACAGAAATAACCAAATTGGCAAAGAATTCATAAGGCAAGACTGAACTAAACTGAGGCAGACATAAAGACAAATCCAAAACAAAAAAGAAAAAAAGAAAGAAACAGAGCAGTGAGGGAACTAATGAGACCTGACTGCAGGTAAAAAAAAAAAAAAAGGGAATTTCTATGGAAACAGTAATGTATTGTTGCATGGCTGTGCTGCATCTGTAGCTGCACCAGGGCCTGAGAGAGCCGCAGTCCACCATCACCTGATTATTTTTCACCTTGTTTACTGCTGCACTCCTTCATGGCACTGCCTCCATCTCCCTGCCTGCACGGACCTGTCTCATTATGTCCATCTCAACGAGTCACTCAGCTGAGAGAGAAAGAGTAAGAGAGAGAGAGAGAGAGAGAGAGAGAGAGAGAGAGAGATGGAGAGAGAGAGAGAGCGAGAGAGAGAGAAAGGTGGAGACTTAGACAGCATATTGAGGAAGGAGGGATGGGCGGGGGACAGGTAAGGCAAGGACAGGTTAGGAAAGGGGATTAGAAAGAAATGAATGTCGCAGAGAAACATTGTCTAAATCTGTCTTGACAAGAGACGAGAATGTGTTTTAGTGTGAGAATCACTCACAATGTGTAAATTCATCTGAAGCAGGACGGGCAGGGAAGGACAAAGTAACACCTTAAATAAAGTGCCTCGGTTAAATCAGGAATTATGGCTGAGAGAGGAGTAAACAGTTGCTGCAGCGCACTTCCATACGTAGGGAATCTAACAATACCTTTTGAATCTCATTTGTCTCTCCCGCTGCAATGTCAATCACAGTCATTGGTTTCCTGTGAGGTGACATGCAATCTTCATGAAATGAATGTGTGTCACACTCATTTTGCAGGGAAACTGTCATGTTTTAAATGTCGGCATGCTTAGACTTCCAATAAAGCGAAGGCAATAAACTATAATGAAATTCTTTTTTAAGATGAGCTTTATTTTTACAGGGGCTCACATTTGTCAGCCAATTTAACAAGGCTCACCACTGATGCAGGCATCGCCGTGCCTCCATAACTACTTACAGCAACTGAAATCCCCTGACCTATATCGACCAGTCTGATGGCCAGGTAAAGGTTGTTGTTTTAACAAAAAGTGGTGTTTTGTTGGTGTTTGAGGAACTGTACCAGTTACTTTTCCTCTCATCATTTGTTCCAGTCCTCATCTCAAGCTAAACTCAGAGGCTCAGAGATCCCTGGTTCATGAAGCTGCAAAGATAAAACACTGTGTTCTCAACAATTGAGCATCTGAGTTTAAACAGATGGCACCACTGAAATCAGTATAATGTGTCTGAGGCATCTAGCCAGCAAGCAGCCACACTGTGGACATATTTATTCCCTGTTAAAAGTCATGCTTGGAGCATCATCTCTCTTTATGCTCCGAGTCATAGCAATCCAGCTGATCCAGCCTGCCAGCCAGCACTCACTGAGCAATGAGCACTGTATATAAACTCAGTCACATTACACTCACACTTTGGTAACAAGGCTGCAAGTACAAGGCAAGACTGTCAACCTAATTTGTGTTCTGGAGTTTAAACTTGGAGAAACTCAGACTGACTACAATAACAATGACTATATCTACATAAAAATATAAATAAATATATATAGCATTGGTTAAAAGTATGTAAGGAATGTATTATGCATACAACAAATTAGGAACCACAATAAATATTTGGAAGGACTCTTGGAGCTCAGGGAGCATCACACTGGACGACCCTTTGTCCATGAAGCAACATTTTTATGTAAAGGGTAAAAGATTTTAGTACCCTTGGCCACAGACACATAATGGTTTGCCACAAACAGGAGACCCATACAATTTATTGCATTTGTGGTTGGCCAGTCCAGCATAGCTGAGATTTAATGTGGGCACCAAACAATCAATGTAACACTATATAAACAACCAATCCCCTTTGGGGTTTTGAGCCATCGAGTGGGCTAAATATCTGAATTAGTCAGTATGGGGATTTTGCAATGAGAGCCAAGAGAGAAAGACAGAAAGAAGAGAAGAGGATGTTTGCCATGAACAGGCTATTCAACAAAATCGTATTTGTGTTGTCTTACTGCTGACTAATTTGCAATGAACATGGAACTGTATTTTATATTTGTGACAAAAGGTCCTTTATGATTCCTTTTTGTTTATCTCATGAGTTTTTGGAACATGTCCTTCCATTGTCTGTACCACTTGCCCCTTTCAGAAGGTCAGTGGAGGCTAGGGGCAATCTCAACTGACACAGGGTAGACAGCAGTGCGGACTGGATTGATCTGTATTTGATGACAGACTCATAAAGACAAAGAATGTTTACAGTCTAATCTAGGACTTAGGGTTCTCAACTCACCTATGGCACATTTTTGATTTTGAGGGAGGGAGTTGGAGACTTCTGAGAGAATGGGTAGACATGGGGAGATTAGACAAACTCCACACAGAAAGTCATTTATCCTGTTGACTGATCTTGTAATTGGTGCCACCCAGTCACCATGTATGTAAATTACAATCAATTACATATTTTCAATTGAAGGCATACATTTGTGCAGCATGGACACTCTGGTAATCTGTCAGCTTTGAATAATGAATGGTATGAATAAGGCTTTAAATATCAATGAGAAATGTGAAAGCACTTCATAGCAGAACACCCCAGGGTGCAAATGTGCAGATACTATTTTACATGCACACAATGCAGTTTGAGAACATTTCA
Organism: Fistularia tabacaria; assembly: GCA_901007705.1. Classification (NCBI taxonomy): domain Eukaryota; kingdom Metazoa; phylum Chordata; class Actinopteri; order Syngnathiformes; family Fistulariidae; genus Fistularia; species Fistularia tabacaria. The sequence goes on along the minus strand of CAAKHD010006987.1, from coordinate 35,430 downwards.
ATTTGTTGACTGCTGGCTAATGGATATTTACTTTGTCCTGCTTATTATTTGCTGGTGTAAAAACAAAAAATGAAAACATTCTTCCAATAAACAAACACAGCAGCAGTCCCATTACATCAGGGGATATAGTGAAGTCATCTAAACTCTAATAATTTGTCGTCTATGTAGTGCACGTCAGATTCTTCATCTTGGCATTGTTTTGGATGGAGCTATGCATCACCTGCTGTCTCCAGGCCTGTGGAATCATCGATCTGTCCTTTTAGTTCCTCAGAGGCCTTCGTTCACTGCTGTCACAGCTGCGATTAGCTCGTCACTCTCCACATTTCTGGAGCAGAACTAATCAGACTGGAGAAGAGACTAGCCCCTGTGATATCCATGCATGACTTGTCTTATCAATGTATGCAAGAGGCAAACAGAGGCACCGCAGAATTGGATTTTATATCCTGAATCCTTCTGGTGAGCTATTGGGAAGGCGATCTGTTGTGCTGTTAGAGACATGTGGAGTTCATCTGTCTTCTGTGTAATTGATCAGCAAGAGTGACTGAGTGTATCAAGAGATAATTATATAGCAATTAACAGGTTTAGACAGGTGCATTCATCTGTTTGATATTGAATGTCAGCCAGTCTTGTTAATGAATTTAAAGTGAATTGAATCTAATCTTAAAACATATAGGATTTTTTTCTATTGTGATTGATTATTTTCTTTTCTTTTCTAATTTCCATCGTTTTTTATTTCTTTCTTTTTTAAGAATATGATTTCACTTCAAACAAATTAGTTTTTGGCCCCAAAGGGTAAAAGTAATCATCCCGTAGGCAACTAGCACAATCTAGATTTTACTTGTACTTAACTTCGTGATAATTTTTAACCTGATATGTAAATGTTTAAGGCTGAGGAAGACCGGTTCAAGATTGAGTAAGAAACCAATTAAATTGATCTGCTAATATCGTGAAAAGCCATCGACTTTTCACAGTATATGTCTTTACCTCTTACTAATAATCTACATTATTTACTACTTTCGCATTAGAACAATGCTCAGCGTGTGGTCTGTTTGTTACATTCAGCTTCTGTATACTATCTATGCAGTGTGCGTCTGCAAGGTTACCATATTGTAAAGAGTGTTGTATAAAGGGCACTATGCGGAGGGCAGTGCACTGTATGTGTGAACAGATGGAAGTCTGTATATGGTATTGATGGATGTAATTGCATTTTAAGAGTATGTTTGTGCACAAGCTCATTTTTGTGTACAAATTGAAAATTCACTTCAATATAACAGATAAACTCTTGCTCACAGTACATAGTGATGTTGTGCAGCTGTTAGATCATGATAGAAACACCTGTTGAATGCAAAAATTACATGACACACCTTGCAATATTTACATACAGTTTTTTTATTTGGATATTATTTACATGAAGATTTGAAATGTCACGTTTAGATCTTACTCTGAGATATAAAAAGCAAAAATGTTGCTTTTGATTCAACATTTTATAAGATTCTATTCATGAAATGTCCTCACGAAGTCAGTTAGTTATTTCAGTATAAATGTAAAATATTTACATTATATAGCAAAGTGTCTGGAATTGAATTACAATATTATAAGATTAAAGGGGAGGCATAAAATTAGGGAAATGGAGAAAGCTTTTTTTTTTTACATTATCAAATTTAAATTATTTCCAGTGACAAAAAGATAATGCCCCCTTTTTTCTGAGCCACGGCTAACTTGTCTGGAATATCAAAATATAACGGTAAAATTGATTATTTCTCTCTGAAGTAATGAACTGATGTCCATGTTCAAAATTCCCATCGCAAACTTCTTATTCTCCTCAATTCAAGATAAATTGAAAGACATGACCTGAAAATAAACTGAACATTTATAAACTTCCGATGTATTTGAAAAACATTTGAATGAAATAAAAAAAGGTTCATGTTATAGAAAGATGAAGTATCAGGACTGTATTTTCCTTATAAAACACATAATGAAGCTTTCTGTACTTCTGTCCTAATTTTTGCAATTTTAAAATGAATCTTGTAAATATTGCAATTTTATAAAGAATCAAAATGTGACAACTGGTGCACGATTAAATAACAACTCACAGAAAGAGAAGACTTTTGTGTGCAGTTTTATATTCATTAGCTGAAGAGCAACGATTGCAGCGGAGCTCTGAAGGTTGAACTGAAAAGACTTTAGCCACTGACTGCATTGGCAATTGCTGAACTTTTATAACAGTTAATATTTTCACGTATGATTTTTGTGGTGATTTCAAATAGGATTGTTGCACAAATAGAAAATATGTTGATAGACATGAGAGTAAAAGTGCTTGGGAACAGCACAGATTTTTTCCCTAAAGCAACTGCATTTTCTAGTTGCTTCAGGGTGAAATACAAAAGTGTCTGTGGAGGGATTTCCAGGTGGGAGATTATGCTAATGGGGTAACACAGCTTGTTCTTGAATGTATTTTTTTCATGTTTCACACTCACACTGAGGCTTATGGGAGCAACTCGGGATGTGTTGAGCCTCAGCATGAACAAATAAAACTTTTTTATGATAAAGCTTTTTTTCCTTTCTTTTTTTACATAAAGCACTTTATTCTCTGCAAACACTTTTTTTAATTTATTCAGTCCCGTATATTTGGTCACATAAAATATTGATAGTATTTGAATATCTTAGAGCAAATAATGAGGGCTCTTGACCTCTATATATAAATTTAATCATTACATGAAGAATTTATCAGCTGCATTCTCCCTTGTCTGTCTGGGAAAAATTCACAGTAATTTTCCCATGGAGTGCATGGAGACAAGCCGATCTCTCCATAATAGATGAACGCAACTGAAAAATCAGTGTCCAAAAATGGCCTTGAAGTATGCACAGGGAAAAATGAAATCAAAAGACATGCCAAACACAAAAGCTTCTAACAAACCACTGAATCAGGTTACATTATTAAGCATCAAACCACATATGCATTTCAGTTGGAAACCTTGTGAGCGGGATAGAGTAAACCAGACCGAGCAAGAAGTAGTCTGACAGCTGCATTGCAGAGAGACGATGAATGCATGCACCGAAGGTCGACCACGTCATAAGTGCAGCATCACGGCTAAACATGGGCTTGCCCTCAGAAATCTGTTGCAGGTGAAAAGGCTTTTGGCTGCTTGTCATCCTCAGTCACCTTCATCCCTGTGAAATATCTGTGTAATGCAGCAACATGAGGTCACAGGTTGAACTGCAGCTCTTATCACCAGCCAGAAACACATTCCACCTCCAATATTCATTCCATTTATCTATGTCATGCATATAGCTGCAAAGCACAGCGACACAATATAAGGCCAATCATTGCAGAGGGCAATATGCCTGCCCCTGAAAAAACATACAGACAATTATGTAAAACTATAATGCAAAGGATATTTGAAAAGTGATATATGATACTATATAGATTAACCATAGGTAAACCATACTCCAGAGTCAGAAATTTTAAGTATCTCATATGTGTGATTTGCCAAATGCAACCTTAGGGTGGCACAGGCCAGTGGCTCCTGGAGCCAGACTTGGGGGGGCGCAGGCCAGTGTCTCCCTGAGCCTGTTACAAGCCTGGATAAATGCAGAGGGATGCGTCAGGAAGGGCATCTGGCATAAAACGTTTGCCAAAACCAAATATCCGAATCGAACCTAAGAATTTCATACCAGATCGGTTGAGGCCCGGTTTAACAACGACCGCCATTGGTGCCGATAACATGCAGGGTACCAATGGAAATTGGGCTACTGTGGATCGAAGAAGGAGAGGAGGAAGGCGTGTTCAGAAGCAGAGAGAGAAGAGGAAAGGCAAGAGTCTGGAAATGAGAGTAGGGACTTTGAATGTTGGGACGATGACAGGAAAAGGTAGAGAGTTGGTTGACATGATGCAGAGAAGGAAGGTGGATGTACTGTGTGTCCAGGAGACCAGATGGAAATGTAGTAAGGCTAGAAGCTTAGAAACAGGTTTTAAGTTGTACGATCATGGTACTAACAGGAAGAGATATGGAACAGGAATTATCTTGAAAGAGGAGTTTGTCAGGAATATTCTGGAGGTGAAAAGAATGTCAGACAGACTTATGAGCCTGAAACTAGAAAGAGAAGGTGTGATGCTCAATGTTGTTAGTGGCTATGCCCCACAGGTAGGATGTGAGTTACAGGAGAAGGAGAAGTTATGGAATGAGTTAGATGACTTGATGCAGAATATCCCCAGAAATGAGAGAGTGGTAATTGGGGCAGACTTCAATGGACATGTTGGTGCAGGCAATAGAGGTGATGAAGAAGTGATGGTCAGATTTGGTATCCAGGATAGGAATGCAGAGGGACAGATGGTGGTAGACTTTGCAAAAAGGATGGAAATGGCTTTAGTAAATACCTTTTTCCAGAAAAGACAGGAACATAGGGTAACTTAAAAGAGCGGAGGTAGGAGCATGCAGGTAGACGACATCTTGTATAGACGAGGTAATCTGAAAGAGATCAGTGACTGCAAATTAGTGGTAGGTGAGAGTGTAGCCAGACAGCATAGGATGGTGGTTTGTAGGATGACTCTGGTGGCAAAGATGATCAAGAGGACAAAGGTAGAGCAGAGGCTGGAAGCTGAAAGGGGAGGAGTGTTGTATGGTTTCCAGGGAGGACATGAGAAAGGCTCTTGGTGGTCAGGGAGGGCTTCCAGGTGACTGGACAAGTACAGCTAATGTGATCAGGGAGACAGGTAGGAGAGTACTTGGTGTGTCGTCTGGAAGGAAAGTAAATAAGGAGACCTGGTGGTGGAATGAGGAAGTGCAGGAGTGTGTACAGAGAAAGCAGTCCGCAAAGAAGAAATGGGACACTGAGGGGACTGAAGCGAACAGACAGGAGTATAGGGAGGTGCAGCTTAGATAAAGATAGAGGTAGCAAAGGCAAAACAAAGGGCGTATGATGACTTGTATGCCTGGTTGGACAGTAAGGAGGGAGAGACTGATTTATACAGGTTGGCAAAACAGAGAAATAGAGACGAAAAGGATGTACAGCAGGTCCGGGTGATTAAGGATAGAGAGGGAAATGTATGTACAGATGCTAGAAGAGTGATGGCAAGATGGAAAGAGTACTTGGAAGAGCTGATTAATGAGGAAAATGAAAGAGATGGAAGGGTAGAAGAGCTGACGATTGTAGACCACAAAGTAGCAGAGATTAGTAAAAGGGAAGAGAGGAGGGCATTGAAGAGGATGAAGAATGGAAAGGCAGTTGGTCCAGATGATATACCCGTGGAGGTATGAAAGTGTCTAGGAAAGGCAACGGTAGAGTTTCTGGCGAGATTATTCAACAGGATCTTAGAGACAGAGAAGATACCTGAGGAATGGAGAAGAAGTGTGATGGTGCCCATTTTTAAGAATAAGAGGGATGTGCACAATTGCAGTAACTATAGAGGGATAAAGTTGATGAGCCATACAATGAAATTAGGGGAAAGAGGAGTGGAAACTAGACTGAGACCAGAAGTCAGTACTTGTGAGCAGCTGTATGGCTTCATGCTTAGAAAGAGTACTGCAGATGCAGTATTCGCTTTAGATAAGCTAATAGAGAAATACAGAGAAGGTCAGAGGGAGCTGCATTGCACTTCTGTAGACCAAGAAAAGCTTACAACAGGGTGCCGAGAAAAGAACTCTGGTATTGCATGAGGAAGTCTGGAGTAGCAGAGAAGTATGTTTGACTGATCCAGGACATGTATGCTAGCTGTGAGACAGTGGTGAAGTGTGCTGTAGGTGTAACAGAGAAGTTCAAGGTGGAGGTGGGACTTCATCAGGGATCAGCTCTGAGCCCCTTCTTATTTGCAGTGGTGATGAACAGGCTGACAGATGAGGTTAGGCTACAGGGAGTGGAGATTGCCAATGAAAAGTGTCTTGCCAAACAGACATATAAACTTCTAAAACATTTCAGTTAAAAGATGCAAAGTTGTAAACAAAGTTAAATTTTCCTTCCTTTCCTTGCCTTATGGAGGGGTTGCGGCTCTCTGGTATTATTTCATCCAAGACACCAATAGAGGTAAACTGCATGTTGCCTTCACTGGCCTACACATTTCCCCTTTTCATCAAAGGGATTGGATACTGGTGAATGAAAATGGATGAAGTTTAAGTCTTGTTTTGTATTTAGAGGGGCATTCCATACATACCATGCATACATACATACCATTATATGCCATACATATGCCATACATACCATTATAATTAGCAATTGTAATAATTCTCGTGAAATACTTTTCTTAGTTTTTAATGCATTTTCTTGCACAGGAATTTCTTTCCATTACTTCAAATTCAAAATATGATATTAAGACAAACAAATTAATACATTTCTAAAAATGATTTAAAAAAAAACTGTGTGGATTTCCTTTGCATATTTTCTCCCTTAATGTTTGGGGGGTTATGTAGTCATACTGCATACTGCAAATTAGTCAAATGAACTTTTGCCTTACGCATAAACTTAAATTTGAAACTACAGGTATTTTACTGGACTTGACATTGTTTTTTTTTTCCTATGCCCTTGCATAACAGCATTCTATAATCCTCAAATATTGAATCATCCTGTAATCGCAGACTGTCACAAATGAGCATCCAATCGAATGTGTCCATGGAAGTAACTGGCCCCAGCCTGCAGCTCTGTATCTTTCAGACTGGGTACAAAGTGCCTTGTCCTCAAACTCTGAACTGTAATAAGAGAGGAGAGCAGAACAGCCAGGGAGCTGTTTAAAACCAGTATGGACCTGACACACAGTAAGCACCATCTAATTCTTAACAGTCTGCAATCTGAGGGAAACTTTGAATTTGTGTATTAAACCAAAATGAATCTGGTAGACTAAGTTTAATAAGATATTATATCTTTTGTTCTTTCGTCGAAAGAACTTTCCGAGACATTTTTGAAATATTTTTCTTCTTGTGTTTCTCGTCTTTACCTGTGTCTTATCAGTTAATTAGTCTCAATCTGTCCTGCCCCTATTGTGTCACTACCTGCACTGTATGGCCTGATTAATTCTGTAGTTCATTTCCATGTTTTTTCCTCTGTTCAGTTTGCTTCTTCAGCCTTTGATTCACTTCTACTCGAGTTATTTTCCTCAGAGTCTACTTTTGTTCTGTTTATCTGAGTCTGGATACCCCAAGGTTCTCTTTTAGTTTGTTTAATAAACGTAATAACTGCTTCAGTCCCTGCTTACGTCGGCTGATTTTTGCACTTTTGTCCACCTGTGTCTGCCAAACCTAACATAAACACAAAGAGAAGCGAATATGCTGCAGTTATTCGCCCATTGACAGATTGTTCATATTATCACACCAATCAAATGATTAAAACATAATATAAAGAATTCAAACTCAAGCAACATGTTGAGAGGTTGTACAATCTGTTGAGGCCCTCTAACTCATGAATGTACTTCTAATTTGTCAGTATGTCAGTGGTAATGTCAGTACATTATGAGTTGCAATTGTCAAATACACTTACAACAAGAGCGTTTGTTTCTTAAAACCAGATTATGAAATAGTTGTTGACTTGAGTTGTACACTCAAAACATTTTTACATTTCAAACAAAATGGCCATGGTGATGTTTCGTATTAGTTGTATTTCATGAAATACATGCCATGTTATCGGTGAGTGGATCAAATAAAGTAAATCAACTTTGTTCACATCCACAATGCATTTATACATTACATACTTGAGGTAGTTTGGACAGGATGATTGTTACTTTAAAAGATGAATTAATGTCGAAGAAGAATGAAATAAAGCAGATTTAATTTTCTTGAAATCCTTGGGAGATATGAAAAGATAAGAAAATACAACCCCGGTGTCTTAATTATGACTTGTTATCTAAATAAAACCTTAGGAGTCTTTTTGTCTTCCATGTCACGTTTCCCTCTTGAAATTGCATCATGGAACTTCAAGCTCACCCTCCATAGACAATAGGTTAGTT
>CAAKHD010006987.1:0-25000 GCA_901007705.1 Fistularia tabacaria | reverse complement strand
TATTTATGAGAAACTTCTGTAAAGCAACTGTCATTTGGAGATTTTCAACAAACTGATTAATAAAGAAAGACAAATCATCAATTATAAAGCCCTATCTCTCACACCAAAAGTTTTCATTTATTTCTCTCCTGAAGTTGCTTGCATTCAATGACATTTACCAACTTACATTAGTATGTCAAGAGAAAATCCCCTAAATCTTGTTTACATTACAAAAAAAGGTTGGCATGTAAACTTCTATTTGTAACCATTCCAATTAGAAAGGTATGCATTGCATCTGACTGGTCATGGTGGCCAATATCCACAAACAGTTATACATCTAATGACTGAATACACTGAGATTCAAAAGAAAAAAAAAAAAGAGACAGGAGCATGCCCCTCAAGCCTGCTCAGGAGATCAAGGAAGGGAAGAAAAGGAACAACCAATATTTAATTTAAAAAATGTTCTACAGGTGTGTAATTAATCAGGCAGGCCAACAGAATAAAAGAAAAGGAAATATAAAAAAATCAAGGTATTAATCACATTCAACATGTTTGACACACTCAATGTAACAAGATACTACCCAGGAGATTTAGAATTGCTTATGATTCAAGGTTCAAATCTTTGTTATTCTTGGCTAAACGCTACATGGGGGCTACAGTGGGAGCGGGGCGCTGCTGACCTCAACATGGGACATTGTATATCAGTGGCAGGAATACTTCTCAGACCTCCTCAATCCCATCAAAATGCCTTCCAATGTTGAAGCAGAGCCAGAGGACCCTGAAGGGCGTCTGCCTATCTCCGGGGCTGAAGTTGCTGACTTCAGCCCCGGTATATATATGTATATGTGTGTATATATCTTTCCTGTTTTGTTTTGTTTTTTCTCTAATGTTGCTGCTGCAACACCCGAATTTCCCCTATGGGGATCAATAAAGTATTATCTTATCTTATCTTATCTTATCTTATCTTATCTTATCTTATCTTATCTTATCTTATCTTATCTTATCTTATCTTATCTTATCTTATCTTATCTTATCTTATCTTATCTTATCTTAGTCGAAAAGCTCTTCAGCAGTGGGGCCCTGGGGTGGATGAGGTCCGCCCTGGGTTCTTCAAGGCTCTGGATGCTGTAGAGCTGTCCTGGTTGACACGCTTCTGCAGCATTGCTTGAATGTCGGGGACAGTGCCGCTGGACTGGCAGACCGGGGTGGTGAACACCCTTTTTTAAAAGGGGATTGGAGGGTGTGCTCCAACTACAGGGGGATCACACTCCTCAGCCTCCCTGGTAAGGTCTATTCAGAGGTGCTGGAGAGGGGGGTCCGCTGGGTTGTTGAATCCCGGATTCAGGAGGAGCAGTGAGGTTTTCATCCTGGTCGTGGAACAGTGGACCAGCTCTATACCCTCAGCGAGGTTCTTGAGTGGGCATTGGAGTTTGCCTAACCAGTCTACATGTGTTTTGTGGATTTGGAGAAGGCTTTGGATCATGTCCCGCGGGCAGTCCTATGGGGTGTGATCCAGAAATATGGAGTGCCGACCCCCATTATACGGGCTGTTTGTTCCCTGTATGACCGGTGTCGGAGCTTGGCCCGCATTGCCGGTTAAAAGCTGGACCGATTTCCGGTGAGAGTTGGACTCCAACCAGGGCTGCCCTTTGTCACCGATTCTGTTCATAATTTTTATGGACAGAATTTCTAGGCGCAGCCAGGGCGTCGAGGGGATCTGGTTTGGTGGCCACAGGATCAAGTCTCTGCTTTTTGCAGATGATGTGGTCCTGTTGGCTTTGTCAGGCCATGATCTCCAGCTCTCGCTGGAGCGGTTCGCAGCCGAGTGGGAAGCAGCCGTGATGAGGATCAGCACCTCCAAATCCGAGACCATGGTGCTCGACCAGAAATGGGTGGAATGCCTGCTCCGGGTCAGGGAAGAGGTCCTGCCCGAAGTGGAGGAGTTCAAGTATCTCAGGGTCTTGATCATGAGTGAGGGATGGATGGAGTGGGAGATCGACAGGCTGATTTGTGCAGCGTCTGCAGTGATGCGGACTCTGTACCAGTCTGTTGTGGTGAAGAGGGAGCTGAGCCGGAAGGCGATCTACATTCCTACCCTCACCTATGTTCATGAGCTGTGGGTAGTGACTGAAAGAAAGAGATCGCGGATACAAGCGGCCAAAAGGAGTTTTCTCTGCAGGGTGGCTGGGCTCTCCCTTAGAGATAGGGTGAGTTGTTTGGCCATCTGGGAGGAACTCGGAGTAGAGCCGGTGCTGCTCTGCATAGAGAGCAGTTAGATGAGGTGGCTCGGGCACCTGGTAAGGATGCCTCCTGGACGCCTCCTGGGGGAGGTATTTCGGGAGTGTCCATCTAGGAGGAAGCCACGGGGAAGACTCAGGACACGCTGGAGAGACTATGTCTCTCAGTCCCCCCAGAATAGCCGGATCATGTGGCTGGGGAGAGGGAAGTCTGGGCCTCCTTGCTCCAGCAGCTTCCCCCGCAACCCGATCACGGATAAGCGGCGGAAGATGGATGAATGGATGGATTTTTATTATATTATTATTATTCTACTGTTGCCTCAGAAAAGCTAATCATCTGTTATGATAGTTGTTCTTGATAGTGCTTTAATTATAGCCTTTCTGTGTTTCAGATATATTTAATGCGGTGGTAATTATGTAATTACAAATGTTCATGTGATGCAACACACACGCCACCGCTACTGTCATGTACATCATTATTCATAGTAGCTGACTGACTCTGGTGACCTAAAATACATCTGTGAATAATATGGCTCACGTTGACCTGCTACTCAGCCACCTGTGAAGGCATATGAGGCCACAGCAGACTATGCTGAAACTGCACAAGCTGTGCTGTACTGACTTTACTTTGGAGAGGGTTTAACCTGTAAATTTGACTAAGTAGAAAATGACACAATTACACCAAAAAATGTACTTCTAATCAATATAAGTACACAGTGCTTGTAGAATGATGCAGTGAAACACAAATCACATGATTCTACTAGCCATAGCAGATCAACAAATGGCTTGGGCATAGAATGCACTGCCTGACTCAACGAAATGGACATATATTATTTCGACAGGGTATTAACACAGATCGATAACCCTGTAAATGATTTTCACACGATATATAAATATATACAAACAATTTTACAAAGATTTTATTTATTTCTTTGCAGCATTACAGTGACCACTTTACACGTTTTGTATATTACTTGACTAAGTTTGCACCTTGCATATTGTATCATTACATTGTATATCACATCTGACTGCTCAGTTGTTGTCCTCCTTACTTGTAAAAGTTGTAGCTGAAAATTGGAGCAAAATTAATTGTAAGAATGAACTTATTCGTCTGACAAAGCTGTTTCTGATGCTGAGCCAATTAATCTCTTTCTATGTGCTGGAACTCATTTCAAACACATATACATTTTCTGAAGACTGCTCCACACCAAACCCATCAAACCACACAATGTGCAGCCAGAGGTAATTCAAGATTTTACTGTAGAAAAGCTGTTGATTTTATTGTGAAATATGGTTGTATTTTTCTTTTATTTGTACAACAGTATGGCTATTCTTCTTCCAGAAAAAAATGCTCCTTTAAAGCCCTCAATAATGGAACAGATAATTGCTGTTGTGATAACACCAAGCATAGTGATGAGGAGTTCTGCAGAACCGGCAAAGAAAACCTGTAGGAATACAAAGTAAACATTGCAGCTGAGCTTAAGGGGCTTGGATCCCTTCCTCAAGACAAGGTCTCCAACAAAATGTATGACGTTTGAATGGTTTCTAAAATAAATACGAGTGCAATGCGTCCTCATGAATGACATATGTAAATGGACAAATCTTATTGTCACTGACAAAAACTGTGTCAGTGGTCAGTCTCGCAACATACAACATATAAACAAGGAAATTAATTTACATCTTTTTGATTCATCAAATTAGGCCCTCAATTATCATGTCTCTTTTGTCACTGCCAGAGTCAAGTAAGGGCTGCAGTTAAATATTAAGTTCACTGCACTGCGATGAGTGCTGATACTTACTGGACTACACGTCAGCATCCTGGTCAAGATGTTTTGGCATTAACCAAGTCAATTTCTGTCACTTCCTGCAGACTGAGTGTCTCTTTACTTTGACCGAGGTGCTGGGTAGGTAATTCCAACATGATCAGGCGCTTCACATCAGTCCCGGCAATCAATTGGGTTGGGGACACATTGCTTTGAGGGTGGATGTTATTACTGAATATGCTGCGGTGGTGGCTGAAACTTGGTACATGATTTCGGTCTCTTCATCTTCAGCATCAGTATTCTACTAGTATTTTACATATACCCATACATATACATAGGAAGATGTTTTAGGATAAGACGGATCATTTTAGAAAGTCTGAAAATGTAGTTCATGAGAATAATTTTTTCTGTTCCTCAAAGAAGTCAGTACAGATGGAGCGGAAAATGAGGTACTGCTGTTCAAATCAAAGTCTTAAGCACAACAATGTAACAAGGGGCGGGGCAAACAGAATAGAACAACCACAACAACCAAATAGTAACTGGAATGTCTACTCAAGTGTGAATAGACACATGGTATCTTGTTTAAGCATATTCTAATTATATGCTACTTGAAAAATAAAGTTTTGGCACAAAAAATAACATCTGACTATTTATGGGGAGCAATAAAGTATTATCCTGCCCTAAAGATTCAACTTGCAGAGCCCAGGGGCAAAACTCGTGTTAAGAGTCTCCCCTATGGAGAAGGATAGAGGCCTTCACGCAAGTGATTAAATTCACAGGAGATATGATCACTCACATATGGAGTGGGTTATGCAAGAAAAACACAATTCAGATGATGGTTTGTGACATATACAGCCTTAAATAAGAATAGGAAAAGTGCATGCACACAAATGTGCATACGCATGCACGCACACACGCACATACACGCACCCACAAACACACACTCACAACAATGGTTGCAATCATAAGGATAGATCTGCAATAAAACAGTACATCATAAATTATAATACAGGCCACCTGTACTTAATCCAACTTACCACAAATACACCTAAGTGGACTTTCTCTGACTACATAAAAGAGATCAGGGTACAGCTGCATCCTTGCTGCTCTGATGGGAAACAACGCATTGTGCAATGCATCCTACTCAGTGCTGTTCACATGGCAACAAGACCCTCCAACCTCAAGAGGTCAGCCACACGGGAATTCTGGAAAGCTGGGCTGTCAGATCCGGCAGCCACTCAGGCGTCGTGTATGAAGTAGCAAGGGATAAGAGTAATACACACACATTCACTCAAATTCCCCAAATCCATCAGCGTTACTCACCATTGCACATTACTGTAACACCATTCTGTGTCTGATGCCAGAGATACTCCTCCTACTGGCAGTCATCTCAGAGTTTTGCTAAGGTTAAACTGATACACTCAAAGGCTGAAGAGGTGTTGAGGGCCAAAATCGGCAGTTGGCAGTCTGGGTTTCAAGGGATACAATTAACCTCATTCCAAATTCCCCTTTAAGATGTGATTAGGAATTAGTCAAACTCTAGGGAGACAACATTTTCCGGTATTAGATCACAGGCTAAGCAAAACAGAGAGGAAGGCGATAATTTGTCCCACAAAAGGGGGGGTAATATTTATCATGAATACGATACTGAGTTTAAATCGTCTCAATAACATTTCTGTCTGATATTGATTTCAAATAATTTACCAGGTCCCACATTCAAATTGTGTGATACTTTGACTTGGTTTAGGATAGGATAATACTTTATTGATCCCCATAGGGAAAACCTGGGTGTTGCAGCAGCAACATTAGAAAAAAACCCAAAAAACAGGAAAGATATCTACACATATATAAATGCATACACATATGCACATACGTCACCATACATGCCCACACACACGTATACATAGATATATCATTTTATGTTATGTTATGAAATAATGAAAGTCAAGGGCCTTTTTGTGTAAATGGCCCGAATGGCTGAACATGTGGCACATTAGTATGCCTTTCTCTGAGCATGTGCAGATGTCTCTAAAATAGCGGACCCAACATCAATTATAAGCATACCTGCTGCTCAATGATCTTCCAATGTGGTATTTTTTTCAGAAATTTAAATCTCGGTGCCATCGAGGGAACAATCTTAAACTTAACAGTTTCTATGTCATAGCAGTTCAAAGCTAGGCCAAGGCCCAAATTACTATGTTATGAGGACAAAAGGCTCAAACGTGATCAAACAGACCACAATTACAAATGTTGAGGTTTGCTCCTTTCACCTGCAACACACTTTTATTCATTTAGTTCAGGTCAACATAATAATCGAAACACAATTATCGACCGAATGGTGGTGGCAAAACCACCACACTCAAACTACTTCTCTTTTTGTGACCTCAGATGCATCTACCCATGCAGGGCACATACATCCTTGTTCCCACCAATCATTGCTTGCAGCTTTATTGTTGTGTTATTTTCGTGCTGGTGCTGTAGTCGTCATTTTGTTCATGCCAGACACTATCACTCTCACTGCAGCAGCCCAATGCCCCTACAGGGATCAATACGTTTTTATAGCATTTCATGTTGTGTTTGGATAATTGATTCAATACCAAACACTGAGCAGAGACAACTAGGAGCTTCAACGATAAAGGCCTTGATCCTTCAGTGTTGAACCTTCTATGCCTACCCACACTGATGTTGTACCATCAGCTTTTTTCTTTTGATCATCATGTCAACAGCAACATACAGTTCACAAATTCAAAGGAAAATATGATAGGGTGACACAGAGATGGTATTTTAGTAATTAGTAGGATGTTCCATATCATGTGTTTGAGTGGGCCACATGAGGTTATTTAAATGCAAAAAAGCCCAGGAGCCCTTGGCAATCCATCTCTTAAACCTGGCTGTGAACTAAATGTTTGATTCATAATCTCCCAGTAATGAGTTTGCTGTCAGAGGGGCGTCACATTTCCTTTGTGTTCATATTACACTGCAGGGTCCGACCAGTAAAATTCAATAACAACAATCCATAACGAGCCGTTATGTTTCTAATGACAGCATTCAAGGTGCATTCACCGGCAAATGGTTTACACCTTTTTTGTATCCTACTATATATAACTAAATTTTGAATAGGAATGGCCAGTAATCGATTTACGTTTTCAAAGAGAATTTTAATGATTGACTTGCTGATATCAGAGTTCGAAAATATATTCTTGGTTGCAGAATGTCGAGATGATCTCTCTTCAAAGTGTGTTCTCCGTGGAGGAAATACATTCCCTTGGATATACTAAAAGCTGTGTTGGTTTTACCATCCATTTTTAGATACATGCACAAATTGGGTAAATAGAGTTTTGGAAGACAAATAATTTGGGAGACAGAAAAAAAAGCTTGCTCAGTATGAGGGATCGCTAATGTATTGTTCAACTATCATGAATTTCTTCAGGATGACTGCGGTCCAAATAAAACAGCAAAAATCAAGACAGCATATAATATATTATGATTTAAAGTTACTTTACGGAGTTCCTGAACAAGTTCAAGTTTTTGACAAGAAACTTATTGTATGACACCACTAGGAAGGTCAGGCCTGATGAGAAAACCGATAGCATAGAATTAGGATAATTTTCAACTTTCAACAGTATCGCTATTCTTCTTCCAGAAAAAAATGCTCCTGTAAAGCCCTCTATAATGGAACAGATAATCGCTGTTGTGATAACACCAAGCATAGTGATGAGGAGTTCTGCAGAACTGGCTAAGACAACCTGTAGGAATGCAAAGTAAACATCACAGCTGAGCTCAAAGGACGCTTGAATCCCTTCCTCAAGACAGGGTCTCCAACAAAATGTACGAAGTTTGAATGGTTTCTAAAATAAATACGAGTACAATGCGTCCTCATGACTGACATATGTAAATGGACAAATAATATTGTCACTGACAAAAACACTTTGTGTCAGTGGTCAGTCTAGCAATATACAACATAAAAACAAGGAAATGAATTTACTTATTTTTGATTCATCATATTTAGCCCTCAATTATCATGTCTCCATTGCCACTGCCAGAGTCTATCCTACATCATGGAGATACTCATGCTGAACGGAAATAAAGGGAGATTATTGGAGGACTAACTTTCCAAGTTAGGTCAGAGGTCAGCCGGACTTGCATACCCAGAAAAAAACAAAACAAAACAAAAACTATCCAATCTGGGGAGTGTACGGAAACATGCATGGCTCAAAGAACCTGATCAGATACTGGTGTTGGTGTTTATAAATTGCCATTTGTCTTAATTAACAGCTGCTCTCAGGCTCCATATGTCATCCCTGTCCGTACCGGTTTTCCATCAATTTTTGTCATGAGATGTTATAAGAACTGGGAGTGTGTCCTGACAGAGAGCAAAGAGGAATTAGGAGAAAAGCTTTACTCATTCATGCCTTCTTACTATTTCTACTGTGTATTATTAGTAGAGCATCTTGAGGACCAAGTATGACATACAGGGAAGTTTAATGAAGGTATCCTACAAAATGACATGATAAAAGGAAATGCTTTTTGGAAGAAATTTGTCTCCAAAGACAAACTGACCTGAAATTTCATATATCAGTAAAACGCCTGCTATTCTGGAGACTGAAGATGCTAATTAGAAATAAAGGCAGGGGTGGAAATATACACCACCCAGATTTAAGCTGCTCCATTTCGACAAAATTAGACATATCGTGCTAAAATGAACATTGAACAAGTGTTTCAGGTGACACGTCCAACTGCTAACTGATTCCAATGTGTGTGTCCCCACCCCGATGCATGAAGGTAAAGTGATCTCTCATGTAGATAGTTGAAAAGCCTTAAAGCACATTCACCAATTTAAAAGTAATAAATTACTATTACCATGTGGTGATATAATTTGTTACTACATTTGTATTCCAAAAGTCTAACAATGCAATATTGGGCAATGTATATCCAGAAAGGGGGAAGGTGTGTCAGTGGTTGAAAGTATTATTTCCCCACTATTCCAAAGGCTGTTTGGTTTCTATCTACTCCACAATGGCTGGATTTGTCTGAAGCGCCAGACTGGTGTGGGACGATGCAGCACAGGTGATATGGAGATCAAATGGCCTGCCAGCCAGCTAAGGCGACCTGTGGCAGCCACCACCACCCCTAGCCACCCCTTGAAAGGAGACACAATCCCGATAAATGTATTCCTGTCAACATTGCTGTGATTCCTTTTTAATACAGCCCCCAGAGGATTCAGGGCAAGAGCAGCCTAAGTCAAACTCCATTTCTTGAGGCAGAAAGAAAGATGTGGCATGAGCTCCATGCAGGTCAGGGATAGTCTAGCAGCAAGCAACCATGGAGGACAGATAAAGGCTGTTAGAAAGCCTTTTGTTTTCATGGCTGAGTAAGGCCAAACTGGCCTGAACGGGGTAGAGCGGCACCTTCAGAAGCCTGATTGTTGCAAAGAAAACTAAACAAGTCTAGTGGTTTGCAGGGCCAGACTGGATCTATGAAAAGTTCAATTGAGGGTG
Source organism: Fistularia tabacaria (assembly GCA_901007705.1). NCBI lineage: Eukaryota > Metazoa > Chordata > Actinopteri > Syngnathiformes > Fistulariidae > Fistularia > Fistularia tabacaria. The sequence continues at coordinate 15,523 of CAAKHD010006987.1, read as the reverse complement.
CAGTCTAATATTTAGTGATCTCATTGGCTGGAAAGTGGAATTTTGTCTACTGGGAGAGATTTGTGAAATGTTAGAAAAAAAAAATGAAAAACTGTCTGCTGTGGCCAAGAAGCTGGCATGGACAATCAAAAATTCAAATACTTATGTATATTTTCAGTCATCTTGAAGACTGCATATATACATTTGATTCAATTGCTTGAAATCAGAACTTTATGAAAAAAGATCAAATACCAAAAACCGCCTATCAAAAAAAATTTGTCAGTTAAAGGCCAAAAACTCAACTCTCGTTTTGAAAATCACTTTTAATTATTAAATAGATAGATAGATAGATAGATAGATAGATAGATCGATCGATCGATAGATAGATAGATAGATAGATAGATAGATAGATAGATAGATAGATAGATAGATAGATAGATAGATAGATAGATAGATAGATAGATAGATAGATAGATAGATAGATAGATAGATTTTTTTATACTTTTCTCATAAATCTGAATCAGCATGGCGTGCGACATGCATTTCGTTCTTGATTTACAGTCATTTACTCCTGCATCAAGCTAAATCAAGTGGATCTTCAAACCACCTGTTACTACATCCTGCTGAATGCGGTAATAGTGGTACAGCACTGTTCTCACATCTGCCCTCTCATCCTTTTAAACTATAGGAGACTGAGATGGAAAGAAAAACCTCCTCCTTCGAGAAGCTTAGTGGAGATCCATCAGCTATTGGTAGATAATTGAGTGCTGTGGATGTCATGCCCCTGCATTACAGTAGCTCTGCTTTCATGATGGGCCAGCCATTGATTTTATGTCGGACTGGCAACAATAAGAAACTGATTATGATGGGCCCTTAGACCTTTTAAGATCACTAATTGTATGTGTAGCTTTACGTGATATAAGACAGATGAGAGTGACCGCTGTAAAGGTTCACCCTATTCCATCTGTTAATTTCCACTATTGACATTTATTGCTTTTAGATTTTTGGTATCAGCACTGAGCCTTGCAGATGAAACACCAAAAATTAAGAAAATGCTTACCCATCATATTTGTCTGAGGTTGAATGTGGTTTCAGCAGGACCTACGGAGAATCTGCTGACACAAGCACCAGCCTCACATGAGGCTATTATTATAATTATTAGTCGTAGCAGTAGTAGTAGTAGTAGTAGTAGTAGTAGTAGTAATAGTAGTAGTAGTAGTAGTAGTAGTAGTAGTAGTAGTAATATATTATAATCATTCATTCATCACTTTTTGCTTACCCTGTACTTAGGATTGAGGGGATGATGGAGCCTATCATATTGATGATGATAATGATAATGATAATGATAATGATAATGATAATGATAATGATAATGATAATGATAATGATAATGATAATGATAATGATAATGATAATAACAATGTTTCTTTCTTCTTCTTCTCCCATGAAGATATATTACATAAAGAAGCATATAGTATGTCTGAGAAAGTCCTCATCAGCTGTTACATACATATTAGTTGCAAGCCCCCCCACCCCCCCAAACACACACACATCAGTGCATCTACAGGTATCAGCAAAGTCTCCAGTAGATTATCTCATTCACTTCATTCACTTCCCGACAGTTTCTTTGGAACAGACAAGCTTTGGCACCTTCTTCTTTTTGTACGGTAAATCCCCAACTGTCTACTTTAATGCCCAAGTCCATTGCACTTCTGAGAAACTGTTACTGTGTAGCATTTCAATAAATCCCTACTTACACCATTTCACAAAACATCTGCCTCTGCTGCAACCGAAAGGAAGTTTTTTGTGTGTCAAGAAGTTTATGATCCAAATTATGAAGCCTCTTCATGGCACAATAAAAATACAGTTGATAACCTGATTTGTAGATTTCATAACTAAACATTTCATAACTATCAAAGACAGTATCCTATCAATACATGTGTTACTTTAACAACAAGGTTGGTTGGGTGTTTTCAAACAATACTACATTTAAAAGGTCTCTATCAAGTCTTTGTGTCAGATCTATTGATATTTAGTTGACATTCTCCAATTGGAAAAAAAGTTAAGACTCCTATGTACAAAAACACTTAATGAAATATTGAATTATTTTTTTCAGTTATTTGTGGTATTTGGAATCTTAACAATTCCACATATTCTAAGTGAATGTTTATTAATTCTGTCGCCATGAAAGTTAGGTGATCTCTTGGTGTAGTTATGAAGTGAGTGGATTTGCAAATTAATCAGCGACAGATGCAGCTTTACAAATACCTAGGGCACCTCTCTTCCCTACTTAAATTGGTACTAGTAAAGATTTAACTAAGCATGACTGAATAGACATGAAGGTGTTGGTTCTGTCCATTATTTTCTCAAGTGGATGCAAAAGAGCTCAATGGAAGACTATTTGCTTCCAGTGAGGACATAAATATTGATAAATAATGATGAAAATACAGTTGCCAGAGATCCATCAAGATCTTAAATCTCCTCTAGCTTAATGTTGGACAATGTTGGAGAGGATCAGCTGTTTCAAAAAAATATGTTTTGGTAACCAGCAAGTCAAATAAGAGTATGACATTGAGTTCGACAAAAAAGGGTGGAATTTGCCAGTGATCTCTTTTTTTGCATTGCATTGCTGGTTTAGAGCCTGAAAGTCCCAACTCTTAAGGACCAAATCTAACTGCTGCTTGGGGTTTAAAATGGGGTTTAAAATAGAGCTGACTTGTGCATCAGTTTTATGTAACAAGATCTGAATGAAGACATCGTTCGATGTGTTGCATGTGATATGATCACACGAAGGAACAAGACCCTGCAAGGCAGCAGGCAGGTAGGAAGTAGGAATCGGTGATCTTTATGAATATGAAACAACACCAGGATGTGGAAAAATAGACAAAAAAGCTGATACTGAAAAGTATACGATGACAGAAAAAAAAAGCATGAAATGGAACTATTATCGGAACCCCCCAACACATGGAGAGAATACAGGGGATTTGAAAGAAAATTGAAATGCAAGCTGAACTAAATTCACTGCAAGAGACAGGTGAACAACACCAAGGCAGTCAGGGAACAGAAAGAAGATAACTTATGAACAGGTGCTGTCCAGAAATAACTGACTTATAGGCAAAGACAATGAACAAGTCAGGACGTTTAATAAGCTGAGGAAGGATGGGCGCAGGGTTACCAAAATATGACACAACACAAAATTAGAAAGACAATTTAACTACAGAATAAATGTAAATAAATAAATCAATCTTTGCTCTCCTTCTCTTTACACAAGCTGCAATAAAATAAAACCTTCAGCAAATATTCCACACACGTCATTGTCTTAAATACATGGCATTACAGTTCAAATCCCCAAATAAATAAAATAAAATAAAATAAATCAGTTTGGTCTAACTCACTTGCCCTCTACCTGCTATCATTTATACACTGCATTATGGCTTCAGCCTAGCTGTTTGTTTGTTTTTTAATCTAAATTTGAAGGTTTTAATTGTGTTGAAAAGATATAGCATCTCATGACCTTTCCTTACTTTTTTCTGTCTCATATCAAGCTGTTGCAGTTTTGACAGCTTTGTTTTGAAATTCAAATTTAGTTTCTGTACTGACTTCTGAGGACTCATTTTCTCTTGGCGGGGGGAAAAACAAACTCACTGCAGAAATGTCAAAATTTATATTTTCAGACAGCTAATTATTAGCTTTATATGGTCTCTGTCTCTTGAGACCCTGTATATTACAACACATGATAATATCCCGTCAAATTACTTCATTAGTTATCATGTGAAAGACTAAGTAGATCACGGATACGATTGAGATTTTTGACTTTTTTCAACACTCTAAACATTACTTAATCATGTTTGGGAAAGCATTTACATCACTCTGTTGCCCTTTTCAAGATTTTTTTTTCCACAACTTTGGGTTTTCACAAAACTTTGAGCATGGAGGTACAGTGCTTGTCTGTTTCCAGATCAGCAATCGAAATTCCATTTATTCCACCCCAGGTGTAACTTCATCTTGGAGAGGCCAGGCCTATTGCTTTGGAGAGCAACTTGTAATCACTATTCCCACAAACTAAAAAAACTCACCTCTAATTTCAGCAAATGGTGTACTGACAAATAATACACAGCCTACAAATGCATTTACATATAAATTAAAGCCGGCTGAGGCTGCACTGAGAAGTTGTGTTATGAGTGAATAATTCAGACTAATGATAGCAATAATGTCTGCCTTACTGTAAAACTATGTAAGTGGGATTCCATTCATGAAGGCCTGATGCCTGTAACATGACGGACACCAGCATCAGTCTTGTGTACATTTTCCTCATGACTAAGAGAATGATGTGGGACAGATGTAATGAAACCTTCCCAGCTTCGAAAGCTTTCTAACGAAATCTTGATGTTGTTTAGCAAAGTTGATACCAGAAGGCACAGAAATGTTCCCTCATTAACTGGCATGTTCACCCATTCCCAAGGCCTTGATTAACACTGTATCACAATTAATACAGAAACAGTTGTTCCTCATTAATAGGTCTTACCTGGATACCCACCCTTTTCTGTGTACTGGAAATATTGTCACATTTACTGAACATAGTAATGGAAAAGGCTAATAAAAATGTGACTGAATCAGTGTTGGATGCAACACACAGATCCTATACTTACATAAATGTGGAATATGTGTGATAGAAAATAAGAAAATATTCAATAGCACCTTGCCATGTGTGTCCATCATCAGTTAAAGGAGTGACCATAAACCACAGGTTCTAAGTGTGAGGGCAAAATATTGTCAGTTTTTCAGTGAGGCAGGAGAAGCTTCAGCAGATCATTGTGCAGCTTTCCTCCTTCTGCATCTGCATGGTTGGTTGTTTATAATTTGTCTGACTGAGGACCGGATATTAAAAAACAACAACAAAAAAAAAAAGCACAACCTCTTCGGAAGTCAAAGGTTGTAGGGATGCATAACAAATCTGTTCTCACTGGTCCCTTCTGCCTTCACAGGTGTACCTCCATTTTTATCACATTCTGCAAAAAGGTTAATGCGTTTTTCAAATGCTGCCAGTATTATTAAAGTTTTTGAGTCGAGTGAGTCAATCTGTCTTTCTGACAGAAAGTAAGATCCGGATCTCCATCGAGGACGGTTTGCAACATACAGTACATCTCACAGGCTGTATCTCAACACAGTTTGGCTCGTGTTGGTTCCATTTTAGAATCAGCCCCTGATTATTTCATGAGGAAAAATAGAACATCCTTGTTTCTCTGACTTAGGACAAAAAGCAAAGATCAGGTATCTTCTTTCACTACAAATAGTAATGTCATTACAGTGGAACACACCAACACACACACACACACACACACACACACACACACACACACACATACAGAGCGAGAGAGTCTTTGCAGATCTTACAAGGACGGTGAACAGCAGCTGAGGCTGGATTGTGCTTCCTAAGTGTTTAATAATATTAATATTCCAGTGAATAAGTTTGAAACCCAGGTGAATGCAAACATTTCTTGGGGTTTGCTTGAAGATTATTTCTACTCACCATATTAAAAATGTTACATATTTTAACCCCCCAAAAAATATTTTGCTAAATTGAAAGCAAAAACACAGTTCATCCAGTTTGTAAAAAAATATTCTTATAAAGTATCTTTTGATGTCTGCGAAATTCATAGCCTTTGGTTTATGTTTATTAATGAAATGAAAATTCAAGTTAGCTTCAGTCTTAGTAAATGATATGTAAATACAATACATACCTGAAGTAAATGAGTTTTAACTCATCAGTTTCAGTTTTATTTTCAGTCATAAACTTGCTACTCATCATCGCATTTCATATACAGTATAATGTATTTTATATATAATAGCAATGATGTTTGAGACCATTTTATCTGAATGTTTATGTGTCTGAAGTCTACAACATCATGGAAAAGGCTGCACTCAACTTACTGGTTTCATCAACCATGCACTTTTGCAAGCAAATGGAGGAAAGTATGACTGCAATAACATTATCTTTTGCAGGTATGACGGAGCTTTGCATTTTAAAAAGGAATCTTGAAGCGTAGCTTCTCATTTACTTTCTTCCAGCTGAGAAACTCAACCTATTAAGGCTCAAGCATAATTTCAGCTGTAACAACCAATATACCCTCTCCTTTTTCCTTTCATCAAAGCCTTTTTTTTCACTTTAAAACTACAATACCCCTATCCGTATCAGACCTTTTTTTTTTTGGAAGGAAGATGCTGCTTCAGTAAATCATTTCTTCCCTTTTTGCAATCCACCCCTCCATGGGACCTTCACATGCCCAGCAAAGGCAATCGTTAAGACTGCCTTTTTCTGCTGCCATTAAGGTCTAATATATCAGTTGCGCAGTCAATTGTACCTGACAGGCAGCTTCTTGAACTTGAACCGGGTCATCTGGTGACAGATAACATGGCCTGTTTGTTCAATTTCCTCCCCTGAAATGGTATCGCCCCGAAGTGAGTTATTATAAATCACGGTAGATGCGTTCATCATGTATCTTGTCAGTGTAGTCGAGAAAGTGGCGCAGTACTTTATTGTGTTCACACGTGTGTGTGTGTTTGTGTGAGAGAAAATGTGCAGTGCAGGAAGTGAAAGGAACAAATGAAAAAGGACAAATAGGACGTGTCAATACTTGTTTGCCGTTTGCGCGTACAGTAGGTCTGAATTTACTTATGTGGTGACAACTAATGAAAGTTGAGTTTTTGGTGCATCTGTATGCTTGATTGTGTGTTTTAGGGTGAGTGCATAGGGGGAGTACCAAGAAGGGGAGCATCTTTGGTGGATGTAACTAACCCAGGTGGCCCTGGAGGCCCTTGGATGGCTGCGGTGAATGAGCTTTATGTGACAAGGAGATAATGAAGATCTAAACCCTTGTCTGACTGAGAGAGGCTGTCATTGGGAGTGGACACCAGATACTGGGGGCAGATATCAGATTACATTATTGAGCATCACGAGGGAAAAAAGTCCGCCCTTGTATTATCAAGGAATTAGAATAAAGTGTAGAATTTAATGCTTTCATACAAAAATATGATATTGCATATTGTACACATTAATAATGTGTTGAATTGTTTGCTCGTTGTTTTATGTGTGCTCTTTCACTGCAGAGGATCAATGTTTTTATTGCACAAAACCGCTAAAGCAAAGATTACCTTAAGGTTCCTCTTAAACAGTCTTCTTCTTTACCTTTCGACTTTTCTCTTCAGGGGTCGCCACAGCGAATCAAGCTTCTCCATCTAACCCTATTCTCTGTATGCTTCTCTCTCACACCAGCTAACTTCATATCCTCTCTCACTACGCCCATAAATCTTCCCTTCAGTCTTCCTCTCGACCTCCTGCCTGGCATCTCCAATTCCAGCATCTGTCTACCAGTATATGCTCCATCCCTCCTCTGTACATAACAAAACAATCTCAGTCAGTAGGTTCCTCTTAAACAGTATTGAATGAAAATTATTAGTTGTATAAAATCATCAACAGGATTCCCTCATATCAGCTTTGTTAATTATGTTACGTTTTTTCCAAATTATTTTGGTTTTGGGGAACCATGATAGTTATTCAAAATAATAAGTTTGAAAAAGAATAAGATAAGATGAGAAATATGCCAGTGTACCCTTCATAATAAAGAAACTGCTGGTCTCAGTGACAAAACGCAACTTCTTGTTGAAATCTTAAACTGGCAGAGATCTTTTTATGGAATTTTGTAAAGGAATTTAACTTTTTCATAAAATTTGTTTCACAGATTCATTAAACATTTCATTTTACAGCATGTTTTCTTGCTTTGAGTTTGTCTGTTAATTTTCATCACATCTTGTACTCATGCGAATTGGATCTTGTTGGTTAAATTTACTCAGTCATTTGAGGAGAATATTGTTATCATTGTTCCAATTTGGTTTTATTTATTTTTGTATTCTCTGCACATTGTTTCTGAGAAACCATACCTGATTGCTGTCAAATATTGCAATTTATATGTGAGACAAGTGTGAATTTTGGTAACTGAAGCATGTTGAAAGCAAAGTTTTTCTCTTTAAGTTTATTTTTTTAAGAAAGAGAAGGTATTTGGCTCACAGACATCGATGCAATCACCTTATGTATCTTTTTCTTATTTGATTGATTGACTTTAAAATGGTAGCTGAAGATACACAGACTTGCACAAAAGTTCAGCAAGGTACCTTAATAATTTCAAATGAGTTCAATTGGTATCAATTCGGTATTTTTCTATATACACGACATAAGATATCACACACTATAAAGTATATACATCCTTCAGGGGTTTAAATCTATTCATCCATCCAACCAACCATCTTCGACCGCTTATCCTTGGTCGGATTGCGGGGGCAGCAGCCGGAGCAGGGAGATCCAGACTTCCCTTTCCCCAGCCACATGGTCCAGCTCTTCTGGGGCGACCCCTAGTTATTCCCAGGCCAGCCTAGAGACATAGTCTCTCCAGCGTGTCCTGGGTCTTCCCCGTGGTTTCCTCCCAGATGGACATGCCTGGAATACCTCCCCCAGGAGACATCATGGGGGCATCCTGACCAGATGCCCGAGCCACCTCATCTGACTCTTCCTGCGGAGGAGCAGCGGCTCTACTCCGAGCTCTTCCCGGATGGCCGAACATCTCACCCTATCTCTAAGGGAGAATCCGGCCACCCTGCGGAGAAAACTCATTTTGGCCGCTTGTATTCGCGATCTCTTTCTTTCAGTCACTACCCACAGCTTGTGACCATAGGTGAGGGTAGGAACGTAGATCAACTGGTAAATTGAGAGCTTTGCCTTACGGCTCAGCTCCCTCTTCACGACAGGCTGGTACAGAGTCCGCATCACTGCAGACGCAGCATCAATCAGCCTGTCGATCTCCCGCTCCATCCTTCCCTCACTCGTGAACAAGACCCCGAGATAATTGAAATCCTCCACTTGGGGCAGGACCTCTTCCCCGACCTGGAGTGGGCACTCCACCCATTTCCAGTTGAGCACCATGGTCTCGGATTTGGAGGTGCTGATCCTCATCCCGGCCGCTTTACACTCAGCTGTGAACCGTTCCAGTGAGAGCATGAGATCATGGCCTAACGGAACCAACAGGACCACGTCATCTGCAGAAAGCAGAGACTTGATCCTGTGGCCACCAAACCAGATCCCCTCGACACCTTGGCTGCGCCTAGAAATTCTGTCCATAAAAATTATGAACAGAATCGGTGACAGAGGGCAGCCCTGGCGGAGTCAAACTCCCACCGGAAACGAATCCGACTTACTGCCGGCGATGCAGACCAAGCTCTGACTCGGGGCATACAGGGACCGAACATCCTGTATAACGGGGGTCAGTACCCCATACTCCCGGAGCACCCCCCACAGGACTGCCTGGACAGAACACGGTCAAATGCTTTCTCCAAGTCCACAAAGCAAATGTAGACTGGTTGGGCAACCTCCCATGCCCCCTCAAAATCCCTGCTGATGGTATAGAGCTGGTCCACTGTTCCCCGAGCAGGACGAAAACCACACTGCTCCTCCTGATCCAAGATTCAACCACCCGGTGGACCCTCCTCTCCAGCACCGCTGAATAGACTTTGCCAGGGAGGCTGAGGAGTGTGATCCCCCTGTAATTGGAGCACATCCTCCGATCCCCCTTTTTGAAAAGGGTGTTCACCACCCCGGTCTGCCAGTCCAGTGGCACTGTCCCCGACGTCCATGCAATGCTGCAGAAGCGTGTCAACCAGGACATCCCTACAGCATCTAGAGCCTTTAGAGAACCCAGGGCGGGCCTCATCCACCCCGGGGCCCGCTGTTGAAGAGCTTTCAGACTACTTCAGCAACTTCAGCCCCGGAGATAGGAGGACCCATCTTCCCCCACCATTGGAGCCAACTCACTACCAGGTGATGATCAGTTGACAGTTTAAATCTAATCTCAAAAAAAGTCAATGAAGGATAAATAACACGTTTTCAGATTCATTTTATATATGCCATTGTAACAGCTGTCTCATGAAAGGAGCAATGTACACATTCAAGAAAGATATTCACTATATTTACATAATATTTTCACTAAAAAGAAAAAAAATGAAGCAGTTTATTACTTTGTGTTCTTTGTCTCCTCTGTACAGAAAGCATACCAAATCACCACCACAAAACTAAGGTATGTATTGGCTCTTATCAAGGTGTGCCAGATGTCTGTAAGCACTTGTTTTTTTTTTCAGTCCAGTTGCTTCTCCTACACGGTATGACTCCTTGAAATATCAGAAAATATTGATTTTACTCTGTATTAGACCAGGGATACAGTGTCTTAGAACCAATTTGCTTCTTGAATGTTAATTCTGAAACCTGACCTAAACCCACCACAGGGTATTGCAGACAACAAGGGGGTTGACTTTTTCTAGATGGAATTGGAATGAGTGATAACAAGACCAACATGAAGTTCACCAAATATTTTGAAATTCATTGAGAAAGTACATTCAGGTTTCACATTTTAACAATTTTGGCCCCACTCATCTTCCAAATATTTTATTTTGTGTTCTTCGTCTCTCCCATTTATGTGAACTTTTAGCCAGAAATATCAAACTACCAGGTACTGCAGAATGTATAGAAGTTATCTTTTTCGGTTTTAGTATCTAGATAATTCACAAAATAGACTGAAACATTCCCCTTGGTCACTAATTTGATTTAAGTTAGACAGAAATATGACATGGGCATGTACCCAGCATGTAGTGAAAAACAATACTGGATAATTGATAATCACATACATTCATAGCAATGATTACATTTTCATTTTTGTTTTCAGCATTTATATAACTTTCCACAAGGTCTTTATTGAATAAAATAACAGTCAAAAATCTTGCTGCTTTAATATGGGAGAAGCCTTGTATCACTGGCGATTTCTGAAAGAGAAGCAAACGTTTATCAATAGAATTTTTTTCACTGAGGTAGAAATAAAAGTGAAATATAAAGGAGTCTGTTGAGGAAAATGGAAAGCACTACATTTAAAAATGTAACTATACTTCATTTCAAAACCTGCTATCATATAACATTTATGAGTAATGACAAAGAGTACAAGTGGTGTTAATTCACTGTTGAAGTCACTTTATGTTATTTGCTCCACATGCAAATGACTGTAATGTTAACATCACATGAAATGATGGCTGTACACAAACAAACACTGGTGCAATGCACATACAAGGGAAGCCACATGCTGCTGATTACTGTTACATTTGTCACCTATAATTTCAACTTCATTTAAAAAATAACAACACATATTTATCCTATCATTGAACATAAACCTGTCTGTGGCCTTTGTATCGCTCACATGAAAAAATGATATGTATAAACATAAGAGATATCAAAAAGATCAATGAAATTAAATGATTAATGAGTAAATAATATGTTGATATTATACCTCTGAAAGAACAACCTTATTAAAGTGTTAGAACTGAACTGCACTTTGTATTTGTTCATTTGTGTCTGTCCAAAACATGCTGTTAGATCAATGAGTTTTTGTAACTTCCACGAAATGTAAAAGAAAAGAAAAGCAGAGACATATATGGAAAAAGATATCCTGAAAAATCTCACTTAAAAAGAGACCCAAAACTAAACCAAAACACATCCTATTAAGACCAAAGTGAGTTAAAACGCAACAGACAGAAAGAAGAGCCAGCAACTCGGGAAATCACAGCACCTCTCATTTTTTCTCATTAGCCTCCTGGATTCCTGTGACAGATCTACCTGTACATCACAGAGATTGTGGCGATGCTTAGGGTGACTTAGACGCCAATTTGTCTTGACATGTTAAATTGTGACTTGATCAGATTTCCAAAGAAGCGACCATTAATGGACGTGCTGAGAGTTTCCACACTGAAAGCCGCACCAGATTCTGTTACCTAAAGGCGCCTGTGACCTTGCCAGTGTTCATCATAAAGCCTAGTATAAGCTGCATCAGGAGCACATTTCAGTAAAGCATTAGTTGACAGCATCACTTGAATGGTATTAAGAATCCCCAACAGTATTTCTAAAAGGAAAGTAAATTGAAGAGCAATTTTAATCTTTTCGGAAATATTATTTCAAAGAAATGGTCAAAATGTTTGTATTACTTTTTTGTATTTTAGTAACTAAATTCCTTTTAAGTCATTTTAATTCCACCACTTCACTATACATCCACAAAAGCAAGGGGCAGCAATATTACCAGAGAGCTGTCTTGACAACCACACTTATTATGTCAGACGCAAAGAAATGCTAACCTTGAAAAAAGCAACATACATAAAGAGTGAACGTGTTACCAGAAACAAATGCAAATTTCATCTCGGCACTGTTGTATGGTTGAAGCTTCCTCACAAAGCCGTTGCAACAGTAAAAGTGAGAAAACTAGCTTTTCACGCTGCCCATGGTGCTGAAAAGGCACTGTGTAGAAAGTGCACTGTCTATGGTGCTGAAAATGCCTTTGCATAAATAATGAAAGACAGAAAGAGAGAAAGTAAGATAAAATACTACAACTTAGAAATATTAGTCCTCTTGTAACAAGAGAGATAGCTGGGGTTGAGCAATTTTAAAGTTAATTGAAAAAAGAGCATAGATTTAAAAAAAATGTAAGCACTAAAATTTGATTATAGTTAGACTACCAGGTAAAACTATAAATAATTTTAGCAGCTGTTATACATTATCTCAGATCTTCTCTACTTTGCAGATTACGGTGAGCATATGAAATAAAAATCCACTTTAGATATACTCGCCCTTCATCGATGGAAAATCTTCAAGGCAAGCACAAACATGCGGGACTGATTTAGGGACTGATATAGTGAGTGTGAGTGAGCGCATAGCAGCAGTGGTGTTCCTCATCTGATTGCACAGGGAACCCAGTGTGCTCTTGTTTTCAGGTCTTTAGCTCAAGAATTCCCTGGCAGGTGCTGGTTTGTCCAGTCTGGCCTGGATGTTGCATTAAAGCCAGACATATAATTCTGTTCTTGCTAAACGTACTTCCAAACTTTGATCTCAGGCGTTGAAGGCCATGGAACAATCTTTCAGATGAGGCAGCTGACCTGGGTCAACACTGATACAGTTGAATAAATGCTGAAGAAAAACCTTCTCTGTGCTAAACAAGGGAATTAAGCAAGGATTTGTGTTTATATAGGTCTGTAATGGGCACAAAACTTGAACAAAATTCATTGTGTCTGGAGGAGTCTCACTTCTCTCCAGAGTGTTGGTTACTCCAATAGACATAAAGGAATTCCCCTCTTTAACTGAAAAGGCAAACGTCCAAACAGGTTTGATGCTCCATGAAAACAAATTATTGTACAATGATTAATGAAAGAAAGTAAGAGTTACAACTTTTTTTTGAAAACTGTGCACAGATAAAAGCGTCTGAGGCAAAGATTACATAAATGTGCATTGGTTTTATCCTAATATATCTATACTGTACATCTATGGAATATGAAATATCATTTAAAAAACTAGATTCTTCCTGTTTTCTGATTTACATCAACCCTGATTTATGTCCAAATCATGTGTTCCTGTCTGTTTTTCCATTAAAACCTTGGTTTATTTTGAGTTGCACAGTTGATGAGGTTTTTTTAATGAGACTGCTCTATTTGAGCAACTAGATTCGCAGATAAAGTTATAAGAGGTGTTTACCATTTCTGAAAGTGCCCAGCTGGTTATAGAGAGTAATGAAAGTGCCCTGACACTACACACCGATGTTGCAGCCTGTACACTTGCTGCCGTCAGCCTTTACTGAAGCCAAGTTCTTGCATTACTAACTGTTGTCCCAATTACTGGTCACTTACAATAGCTGCACTGTTACCACCTTGCTAATATGTGATAATGCCAGCTGTCTCTTTTTATCGGGTATTCAGGCACCTGTAGTAAACCAGTTGTGAGCCTACAATAATGATTAACATACCATTAGTACGATATGAACTATATGCACTAATACTAATAACTTATAACTAAAACTTATAATCATATTCACAAATATTTCATTTCCAAAACAAGAAGGACAACTTATATTTTATGACAGCACAAGAACAGAACAGAACATAAGCATTAGGAAGAAAGAAATTGTGATGTAACAATTAAAAAATGCAAACAAACAATATATAGATGTGTGTGTCTGTTATTTTTATTGCAGTATGTTGTATTTGCCTAGGAGTCAAAAAAACAAACAAACTCTTGGTTCAGCTTTCTGGCAAAGCTTTAATTAGTATCACCTAAAGTACATTAAGGGTGTATGAGTTGCAGCATCCTTACTTATGTCAGGTTTGGGACACAGTGCAGGGAGACAGAAACTGCTCTGCAAATAATGTGTTTATTTATGTTTGCGTGTGTGTGTGTGTGTGTGTGTGTGTGTGTGTGTGTGTGTGTGTGTGTGTGTATGTGTGTGTGTGTGTGTGTGTGTGTGTGTGTTTTCATCCTTCATACAACATACATACATGTATTGGGGAATGATATTTAATCTATGATCAATAGAATAGAATCTTTGCATTACGTTAGAAGTTTTAAGCGCATTTTGTAAGATGTTAACTGTAAATATACATTGATAGACAAAAAACAATTAGGAAAATTACCCTTGTGTGAAAGAGACAGAGAATGGTTGTTTGTCTCTATGTGGCCCTGCGATTGAATGGCAACTGGTCCAGGGTGTACCCCACCTCTTGCTCAATGACAGATGGGATAAGCTCCAACGTCCACCGCAACCCTTAGTGTAGGATAAGCGGTAGATAATGGAGGGATGGATAAACTGAAAATAACAGCTTCTTCTTTCTTCTTTTCCTTTCGGCTTTTCCGTTTCAGGGTTTGCCACAGCGAATCAACCTTCTCCATCTAACCCTATTCTCAGTATCCTCCTCTCTCACACCAACTACTTTCATATCTTCTCTCACTACGTCCATAAATCTTCTCTTCGGTCTTCCTCTTGACCTCCTGCCTGGCATCTCCAATTCCAGCATCCGTCTACCAATATAGTCCCTAACCCTCCTCTGTACATGACCAAACCATCTCAGTCTGGCTTCTCTGACCTTCTCTCCAAAATATCTAACATGTGCTGTCCCCCTGATGGACTCATTCCTGATCCCATCCATCCTCGTCACTCCCAAAGAGAACCTCAACATCTTCATCTCTGCTACCTCCAGCTCTGCCTCTTTTGTTCAGTGCCACTGTCTCCTAACCATACAGCATTGCTGGTCTCCCCACTGTTTTGTAAACCTTTCCTTTCATTCTAGATGAAATTCTTCTATCACAAAAAAACCCTGAAACTTTTCTCCACCCATTCCAACCTGCTTAAACCCTTTTCTTAACCTCTTTTCCACACTCACCAATGCTCTGGACAGTTGACCCTAAGTACTTGAAATCCTCCAACTTCTTAATCTCCACTCCCTGTAGCCTAACCTCATCTGTCAGCCTGTCCATCACCACTGCAAATAAGAAGGGGCTCAGAGCTGATCCCTGATGAAGCCCACCTCGACCTTGAACTTCTCTGTTTCACCTACAGCACACTTCACCACTGTCTCACAACCAGCATACATGTCCTTGACCAGTCTAACATACTTCTCTGTTACTCCAGACTTCCTCATGCAATAC
>CAAKHD010006985.1:0-41144 GCA_901007705.1 Fistularia tabacaria | reverse complement strand
GCGCATTATCCTGCTGAAAGTAGCCATCAGACGTTGGTGACATTGTGGTCATAAAGGGATGGACATGGTCAGCAACAATACTCAGGTAGGCTGTGGCGTTGCAACGATGCTCAATTGGTACCAAGGGGCCCAAAGAGTGCCAAGAAAATATTCCCCACACCATGACACCACCATCACCAGCCTGAACTGTTGATACAAGGCAGGGTGGATCCATGCTTTCATGTTGTTGACGCCAAATTCTGACCCTACCATCCGAATGTCGCAGCAGAAATCGAGACTCATCAGACCAGGCAACGTTTTTCCAATCTTCTATTGTCCAATTTCGATGAGCTTGTGCAAATTGTAGCCTCAGTTTCCTGTTCTTAGCTGAGAGGAGTGGCACCCGGTGTGGTCTTCTGCTGCTGTAGCCCATCTGCCTCAAAGTTCGACGTACTGTGCGTTCAGAGATGCTCTTCTGCCTACCTTGGTTGTAACGGGTGGTTATTTGAGTCACTGTTGCCTTTCTATCAGCTGGAACCAGTCTGGCCATTCTCCTCTGACCTCTGGCATCAACAAAGCATTTCCGCCCACAGAACTGCCGCTCACTGGATATTTTTTCTTTTTCGGACCATTCTCTGTAAACCCTAGAGATGGTTGTGCGTGAAAATCCCAGTAGATCAGCAGTTTCTGAAATACTCAGACCAGCCCTTCTGGCACCAACAACCATGCCACGTTCAAAGTCACTCAAATCACCTTTCTTCCCCATACTGATGCTCGGTTTGAACTGCAGGAGATTGCCTTGACCATGTCTACATGCCTAAATGCACTGAGTTGCCGCCATGTGATTGGCTGATTAGAAATTAAGTGTTAAGGAGCAGTTGGACAGGTGTACCTAATAAAGTGGCCGGTGAGTGTACAACCACCTTGATGACTTTTCAGCGGCATCAGTAATGTTTTTGATGGCTTTCTTATTGTGTATTCTCCTTATTTCCAACACCTTGAGAGCCCTGCAGAGAGCCCTGTAGAGTGACTGGGCTGCAAACCCCAGTATCCAACCTTGAAGGGGTTACACTGAGTCTTCCACCCACTGCACCGGAATTCGTCTGCCAGCTACTCGTATTTTGCCCTCTCCCTCCTACATCTTCCTAGGGCACAGTCAACTCCACCAATATTACTTGCCTTGCTGATTCTGACATGAGAGCCACGTGTGGTTGAGTGAGATTCCTGAGGGGATTGTATCTGTTATCCCCTTCACCACCTTGTTGTGGCGCCACCAATAGCGCCCTTCAACCAGGGCTTCCGGGCAACAAAATATGGAACTTCTGCTGATAATTTGATTTTGTTAGATTGTGCCTTAAAAACCCATTATCATGCTATAAATGTCTATTTCAATACTAAAGTAAAAGCAAACATGCGTCAAAACCTGTATAGTTGGGTAATATATGACAAAAACTGTGGCCACTTTACTAAATTGACAGCCAATGTTAGAATCCAGAAATACACATTTTATCATCCCAAATGACTGTCTCATTCATGTCCAATCACCAAAGAACATGCTTAAGAAAAGGGGATTATTTGAATTGCAAGAGAAAGTCATCAGTCCATTCATCCATTATCTATGACTCATCCTGCACTCAGCGTTGCGGGGATGCTGGTGCCTATCCCAGCTGTGATTGGGCAAAATGCGGGGTACACCCTGGGATTGTCACCACTTGATCGCAGGGCCACATATGGAGACAAAAAACCAGTCACTTTCTCGTTCATATTTCAATTGTACAATTTTTCCAATTGACCTTCCTCATGTTTTTGGATTATGGGAGGAAACCAGAGAACCTGGAGGAAACCCACGCAGGCATGCGTATAAAACTCCTCATATAAAGGTCCCTTAGTCAGAATGGAACCAGGGTCCTTTGCGTTGTGAGGCTGAAGTGCTAACCACTGCGTCACCATGCCACCTCACACATCTCCCTCATCTGCACATCTCAATTCTTACTAATAAATATCTGCTACATGAAGAACCCAGTAACAGCATCTTCTGCATATGGGTTTCACACAGCCCTCTCCAACAAAATATACAATCAAGAGGAATAATGTTTGAACTAGAAAATATATTTTTTCCATTGAGAAGCTGGAACACTTTACTGGCTTTTTCATCTGTATTCTCCTGTGTCTCACCATATAAAAAATGAGCCAATATCAGTTACAGTTTTTGAGGAATAGCCGGATCTTATCTTATCTTATCTTATCTTATCTTATCTTATCTTATTCACAAACTGCTCATGTAGATAAAATGCATTTTACATCGTTGTTACTGCTAATCTCTTTGCTGTCACAAACAGCTCCGGTGTCAGAGATACTGCTGGCCTTAGAAGACAATAAAACCTTGATGGGACATGATGCGTCGTAACTGAAGTGAAGCAGCAGATTTTTTTCTCCTAAATGGGGTGAACCAACACATCAAGAGTTTCTTTCTGGAAAGTGCTGACATCATAACTGATTTGCTCAGTACAGATGCAATAAACAAGACTTTGGACACAAAGCACTTGTGGAAAAGACAATGTTTTTGCTACACTTCCACATATCATTGCTGCACACATATGAATGGATCTTGCAAGGATTTGTAGAGTTTGGTGGATAACAGAAAACATCCCCTGACAGAAAAATAAACTTGACTCATGCTCCAGTAGGGCTGGCTTTTTTTGCAGTGGCGTGCAATTGAGTTAAGACCTTAGTTATCCTTCAAGAAGGAGGCTGAAACAGCTGATGTGATCCACAAGATATCGCTTTTTCACGTGAAGTATGTGTCCTTCAGCAATGTCAATTGGCAGGCAATATTGCAATGCACAGCACTGATACAAACTTTTGTTATTTTGTTTTCTTATTTTCAATGTAATTTTGTATCTGAATTTGTATTGTTGAATGCAGTGACTAGACCCAAATGCAAGAACACTCCGGAGGTAAAGCGTTTCAGGAATTTATTGAAACGTGTGGGTGGGACCTTTCGAGGAACGACGAGATGTGGAAACTTGCAAGGAACAGTGAGACGAAAAGACGAATAGGGAACCAACTATCTAGTATTGGCAATAGGCTCCCTTTATGATTGCCTGATGAGGCTTGATACTTTGCACCTGTTGAAGTTCACCCAGCTGCTGCTTAACAAGAAGCTGAATCTCAACCCTCACCACCCCACAATGACCGCCCCCAGGCGGCTCAGAGGAACAAGACAAAAGGGAAGAGCGAAAGTCCGAAATTAGGGACAGATCCCAAATAAAAGAACATGGTACCAAAGAGCGGTCCTCAGGACCATAGCCCTCCCAATCTATAAGATATAGCCATCCCCTGCCCCGGCAACGGGAGTCAAAACTCCGTCGAACGGTGTATGCAGGGTGCCCTCCAACATCCTGGGAGGGCAGAGAGGGCTCGGAATGAGGGCACAAGGTGCTGGCAAGGACAGACTTGACCTGGGACACACAGAAGGTCAGGTGGACGTGGAGGTTGGGAGGGAGATGGAGCGGACTGCAGTGGGACTGATTACAGATTCTGTTTCGTACGGGACGATGAGGGGCTAACGTCCTGGAAACTGACTTCAAAGGGATGTCCTGAGAAGATAGCCAAACCTTCTGCCCAGGCGAATAGGCGGGATTGGGGATCCATCTCCGGTCAGCAAAGTGGCGGTTCTATTCAGAGGTGCGTTGTAGTGCGGCAAGGGGGTCAGACCAGATGTGTTTGCAGCGACGGATATGATGGCCGACTGAAGTTACTGCTATATCCTTCTCATCTGCAGCGCAGACTAGTGGTTGGTAGCCCAAGGAGATTTCGATGGGGGACATGCCAGTGGCAGTGGAGATGTGTGAATTATGAGCATACTCGGCCCAGGGAAGGAACTTGCTCCATTCAGAAGGATTGGTTGACATGAGGCATATGAAGGCGGCCTCAAGTTCCTAGTTCAGCAACTCCGTCTGACCGTTGGACTAGGGATGGTAGCCTGAGGTGAGAGAGACTTTGGCGTGAGTGCAAGACAAAACTGATTCTAGACCTGGGAGGTGAATTGAGGTCCATGGTCAGATAGAATATCCTGAGGGATGCCATGGAGACATGTTTGACCAGCAGTTGAGCTGTTTGAAAAGCTGAGGGGAGTTTTCTGAGGGGAATGAGGTTACAGGCTTTAGAGAAACGGTCTATGAAGGTGAGAATGGTGGTAATACCTTTGTGGGGAGAAGTCCGGTGACGAAAAAGATTGCAATATATGACCAGGGTCTCTTCAGAATGGTTGAGGGTTGAATTAGTCCAGCAGGTGGTCGATGGGAGGACTTGTTGCAGGCGCAAACAGGGCATGCAAGGATGTTGTCTTTAACGTCCTTCAGGATGGATGGCCACCAGAGTCGGCGGTTTATAAGGGGAACAGTTCGGCTGATACCAGGATGGGCAAGGAATTTGGATGAGTAGGCCCAGTGAATGAGATGATGCTGGGGAGAGGTGGGGATTTACCTTCTGCCTGGAAGAACAGTGCCGGGGTCTGGTTCCATCTGGAGTGCCTGGTTGATGATATCTTCGGCAGAAAGTTCTACGACCTTCCTCTCATCTTTGAAACACAAGTGTTGCTAAGACAGGAAATACGGCAGTACAAGGAGGCTCCATAAAGTAAATATAGAAAGCGCTCATTCCTTAAGGCATTATTTATACATTATTATACACCATCGGTGAATGCTAGCACAATCCGCCCGCCCCCGAAATAATTCAAAATTATACCTGGATGGATTTGAATTGTCCTGTATCCAACAAAGTATCATTACTTAGCAACTGAACCAGACCAAAAGATACAAAGATGGCAAAGAAAATGGCAGAGGATATGGAAGAGGTGGAAAAATTCACTCAACTTCATGACAGGAGAGTTGAGTGGTATGGCAAAACAGAAAGACTTGATGAAGCTCATTGAGAAAGTACGACAACTGAAATATGTAATCAAGGAAAAAGATAAGAAGTTTGAGATAGAATATGTCACTTGATTGTTTACGGCCTGGTGACAATCCATCGCACCTATGCTAGGACAACAGCAGGAGACAAGCAGGGTGAAGATACACCACCAGTTGAACAACACACACTGGAAAGCAAGTCATTAACTTCTTTCACAGAAAAGATATTCCACTTAATAGTTGAAATATTTCAGCCTGTCACACTATCCCACAAAGCAAAGTACCACATCAAAGATACTTCTGAGATTTCCAAACCGAAAATACAAAATTGAATTGTTGAAGTTAACCAAAAGGCTCAGAGGTACAAATGTATGTGTAAACGAAAATCTGACAAGAAAAAATGCGTAAATTGTATGGAAGGCGAGGATATTGAAGACACAAAAGAAGATTCAGGATACATGGACAAGGAACTATAAGATAATGATCAAACTTAACAGACCACAGGAGCAAGCCAAAGTAATCACGATAAGAGATATCACTGACTTGGAACAATTTAAATGACACGTTAATTCATCGGACTAAAGGACCCAGAAAAGATATGAAGCAAAATAAATAATTCAAAAATAGAAAATCCTACAGAATTTATAGCCTTTGAATATTGTGTGTATAAGAACTATGAGCTGGAAAAGGATATTGATCCTGATGGATACCTTTCTGAGAAGTTTATTTTGAATTGTGGATATTACTCTAAAGATGACATTAAAGCAGTAGAAGACCTAACTGTGATCCATTTCAACAGCAGGAGTCTCTACAAAAACTTTGACAAAGTTAAAAAGTATTTACATCAGTTTCAGTTTAAATTTAGTGCAGTATCAGTTTAAAGATCTGCTTAAGTGACAATAAAGATCTGGTTAATGAATTAGAAAATTATGATTTATATAAACAAAATAGGACATGTAAAAGGGGTGGGGGAGTTGCCCTGTTTGTGAAAAGGGGTAGAGAATGTAATATTACTGAAGACATGACCATGACTGTTGATGACTTGGTGGAATGTGTTACAGTTGAAATAAGAAATGACCGAGCCAAAAATATATTGATTAGTTGCATCTACCGAAAACCCGGATCATGTATTGATGAGTTTAATAGGATAATTTCAGAATTATATTCTACATAAAATTGAAAATGTATTTTAGTTTGTGGCGACCTTAACATTGATTTTTTGAACTCACAGGACCACATAAAAACGACAGATTTCGTCAATAATATGTTAAGTTTGGGTTTGTATCCATTAATACTAAAATTGAGTGGAGTAACTAAGGATAGCGCTACATTAGTTGACAATATTTTTGCTAATTTAACAGATTGAAAAGTGAAATGTGGGCTATTATTGACCGATATAAGTGATCATTGTCAGTTTTTGTGATGTTTAAACTTTGGTTGACGATAGATAAAAGAGATGAGTATGAGTTACTGAGAAAGAGAACTCCAGAAACAATTGAGACCTTTAAACATGAACTTAGTCAACATGACTGGGAAGAGGTTTATGTTGAAAATGTGAATGATTCTTATAACACATTTCTTAAAACTTTATGTTTTTTTTTTATTATTGTTCCATAAAAAAAGGAAAGGTAAAATACCATGGATAACACGAGGGCTGGAAAAAGCTTGTTAAAGGAAAAAACAGGTATCCAAAGATTTTATAAAACATCGAACCAAAGAAAAAGAAAATAAGTACAACAATATAAAAATCAACTGATAACTATTTTGAGAGAGCAAAAAACAAATTACTATAGTGTACTGCTCCAAAAACACAAAACCAATAATAAGGCTACATGGAATGTAATTAAATAGGTGATTGATTATGAAATTTCAAAATATCACCAAAACATATTGTTAAAAATGACCAAGCACAAGTTGGAAATGTACAAGATATTACAAATTAATTTAATAACTTTGTTGTTAATGTGGGTCCTAATTTAGCAGAATAAATCCAACAGTCCCCATGGTGAACGACTAATATAGATCTAAACCAAAATTCAATGTTTCTCAGGGCTGTGTATGAGAGTGATGTACTAGAGGGGTTAGAAAATTTAAGAACAAAAGGTCAACAGATAGTTATAATATAGATAGGCAAATGGTTAAAGAGGTGACCAATTGTATAGTTAAGCCTTGAACATACATCTGCAATAAATATTTTGCAGTGGGTACATTTCCTGAGAAAATTAAGTTGGCTTAAGTGATTCCAATTTTCAAAGATGGTAAGAAGCAACTGGTAAACAACTATAGGCCAGTCTCTGTGTTAGACCAGTTTTTCAAAATTCAGGAAAAATTATTTGTTCAGCAATTAGATAATTTCCTACAAAAATATAGTATATCAAGTGAACAACAGTGTGGGTTTCATAGCAATAGGTCAACAAATTTAGCTGAGATGGATTTCATGGAGAACATAACAATGGCTGTGGACAGAAAAGAAAGTGCTCTTGGGATATTTATTGATCTACGAAAAGCGTTCGATACGATCAATCAATCGTTACTTTGATAGAATTGTGAACACTATGGTATAAGAAGGACTGTAAATATGTGGCTACAAAGCTACTTAAAAAATAGACTTCAATATGTTGAAATCAATGGTACAGTATCCCATACAAAACGTCATGTGGCATTCCTCAAGGGTCTGTTTTGGGACCAAAATTATCTATTATTTATTTATGATATTTGCAAGGTATCAAAAATATTGAAATTGGTAATTTTTGCAGATGACAAACTTATTCTGCTCAGGACACAATCTCCATCAGCTTATATCAAATGTAGAAATTTAGCTAAATCAATTAAAAAAAATGGTTTGATCAAAATAAATTATCACTAAATGATAAGAAAACAAAATATATGATTTTTGGATCCAGTAAGAAAAAGTCTAACATTAAATTGTCTTTGAATGGAACTAAAATTGGAAGAGTTTATGAGACCAAGTATTTGGGGGTAATAATAGATCATGGAATAAGCTGGAAACCACTTATACAGTATAATAAAAGTAATTTTTCAAATGCCATTTGAATATTTTATAAAACTAAATTTGTGCTGAATACAAGATGTCTTCACCTATTGTATTCATTTCTTGTGTTATATCTATCCAACTGCACAGAAATTTGGGGAAATGCTTGTGAAACACATCTAGATCCAATAGTTAAACTGCAAAAAAAGCAATAAGAATAATAAAGTTGAACTCTGTGATTCCACCAATCAACGTTTTATAAAAATCAAACAAATGACATTTTTTTGACTTTGTGAAGTTTAAAATGTTGGATATTTTGTTTTGCCTCCCAACAGGTGTTCAATCCTTCCTCAATTTAAGAATTGGATAGTATATTTTAAAAAGGCTGTTTCGATTTGAAACAAGCAAAGTCAGAACAACTCTTAAACAAAGAAGTGTTTCTGTTTTAGGGGTTGAAATGTGGAATGAGCTCAGTGATCAATTAAAGTTGATAAATACACTGTCAAAGTTAAAAAAAGTCTTTAAAATGTGAAATAAATGCATATCAATTTACGGCTGCAAATGTAATGTTAACTTGGGAATTCTGTTTATAACAAACACTGAGTTTGATGTGATGTGCAGGGTGGGCTAAAAAAAAGCAATTTGCTTCTGCCTAGCCCTTTTTTTGGTTATGATGATTTGAAATTGACTTGTTAATATGATGAGAAGGATGAAAGAAGCCGAAAATAAATCTATTCATTCATTCATTCATTCATTCATCCCAGGAGAGAGATCCAACAATGCAGTTAGGTGGCAGGAGCTGGGAGCTGGATCCTTGAATCTGGAAAAGAAACCAACGGGATTGATGAGTCGAGATGTTTAGCTGACTGGAGGTAAACTAGATTCTTATGATCTGTCCAGACTTGTACAGGATGTTTGGCGCCCTCCAATCAATGCTGCCTGTCCTCCAGAGTAGGTTTGATGGCTTGGAGTTCCTGATCCCGCACATCATAATTCCTTTCGGTCGGGGATAACTTGCAGGAGAAAAAGTCACAAGGGTGAAGTTTCCCATCAGAGTTCATGTGTTGTGATAGGACCGCACCGGCCCCCGTTTTAGAGTAATTTCGTCTGGCTGTAATTTCGTATGAATTGGTGGCAAAAGTTGAAAAAACCCAGCAACCTCTGGAGCTGTTTGCGTGTTTGTGAGGCCGGCCAATCCAAAACTGCATTCAACTTTTCAGGATCCGTGCTAATCTGTCCACTCTCTACGATGTAATCAAGAAAAGCGAAAAAAAAAGGGTTCTGGAGAAGATAAGAATATCATCCAAGTAAACAAATTCAAAAACGCTCAGAATGTCACGGAGTACGTCGTTAACATTCTGGCACTGACAGACTCGCAACAGGCTCCCTTTATCATTGCCTGATGAGGCTTGATGCTTTGCGCCTGTTGGAGTTCACCCGGCTGCTGCTTAACGAGCAGCTGGATCTCAACAGAATTACACATTTGTAAGTATAAATTTCAAGACTACATGCTCACCTCAAGTCGCCAAGTAAATATGAAGGACAAGGAGAAGAAACTTTCTTTATATCTGTAACTTCCAACTAATGTTGATTGTGAACTACCCACATGAAACCTGAACTATATTTCCATACCCTAAGATAATAATGTATACTTTATTAATGCCTCATAGGGAAATTCGTTCTCTGCATTTAACCCATCATGGCTGAACCATGAGCAGTTGGCAGCCGTCTGCCAGCGCCATGGGAGCAGTTAGGGGTTAAGTGTCTTGCTCAACAACACTTCGACACACTAGGAGGAGCGGGGAATCGAACCAGGGAGGTATGGTTCCAAAGACGATCGCTCTACCTCCTGCGCTACGCCGCCCCTTATCTCTTATTTCTCTTGTTTATCATTATCTTTGTATCAGGAAATAAGTATCTAATATGAATGTAATGCTATTACTTTCATTATCTATGTAGTTAATCAATGGGCTGCATGGTGTTGAAGGGGTTAGTGCTTTGGCCTCTAACGAAGAGGGTCCCTGGTTTGATTGCGTCAAGGTACCTTTCTGTTTGGACCTTGCATGGTCTTTGTAGGCTTACTCCCACATTCCAGAAAGCATGCAGTATGTTAACTGAAGACTGTAATTTGCCCAGGTGTGAGAGTAAGTGTGTGAATGGCTGTATATCTTTACAGGTGGCCATATTATTGACTGACGACTGGTCCAGGGTGTCAGGGTGTACCCTACCACTAGCGAGGGGAGGATAGGCTTGAGCCCCCCTGGCCCTACCTGCAGAATAAGCAGTGAAATAATGAATGAATGGAAGAAGTTGGAGGATTTAAGGTACTTAGGGTCAACAGTCCAGAGCAATGGATAGTGTGGAAAAGAGATAAAGAAATGGGTTCAAGCACATTGGAATGGGTGGAGAAAAGTTTAAGGGGTTCTATGTGATAGAAAAATATCAGCCAGAATGAAAGGAAAGGTGTACAAAACAGTGGGACCAGCGATGCTGTGGACCCATGTGGTTTGGAGACAGTGGCATTGAGCAAGAGACAGGTGGCAGAGCTGGAGGCAGCAGAGATGAAGATGCTGAGGTTATCTTTGGGAGTGACGAGGATGGATGGGATCAGGAATGAGTCCATCAGGGGGACAGCTCATGTTAGATGTTTTGGAGAGACGGTCAGAGAAGCCAGACTGAGATGGTTCAGTCATGTACAGAGGAGGGATCGGGACTATATTGGTAGACGGATGCTGGAATTGGAGATGCCAGGCAGGAGGCCTGGAGGAAGACCAAAGAGAAGATTTATGGACGTAGTGAGAGAGGATATGAAGGTAAATGGTGTGAGAGGTGAAGATACAGAGAATAGGGCTAGATGGAGAAGGTTGATTCGTTGTGAAAAATTTTATATTATTCCAAACAAGTTAATACATACAACATTTTATTTTTTTTTTGTTTTCCAATATATGATAATCAGTTAAAAACATACAGATATTGATCCAAAGCAAACTGAGCCTCTTTCTTAACTTCTCTTTCTTTTCTGTCTGGAAGACACAACTCTGCAACTCTGCAATGCTGCTTTAGGCAAAAGCCTGCTGTGCTTTGCAGAGAAAGAGATAAGAAATTCAACATTTAAGTATAGTTTTTAGAGCACCCACTAGCTATGTACCTTTCATTTCCTGTCCTCCTGTAATGGCTTGTGTATGATTTTGTTCTTCAAACATATATAAGTACATCTAAAAAAAATAATAGGACAGTTTCAAATAACCATAAAAAAGTTCAATATTTTTTGTCATTCATTTTAGAAAATGAAATCCATTCTATAGATTCATTATACACAGAATGAACTAGTTCAAGCCTTTATTTCAAGAAATTCTAGATGATTTTGGCTTACAGATAATGAAATACAAAATTCAGTGTCTCAGAAAATTGGAATGTTGTGAAAACATTTGGACCCTAAACAGCTGCAAAGGTTTCGTGAGCCTTTATAAGGTCGCTCAGTCCAAGTTAGTTGGCTACACAATCATGGGGAAGACTGCTGACTGGACAGATGTCTACAAGACACTCATTGACACGCTCCACATGAGGGGTAAGCCACAAAAGTTCATTGCCAAAGATGAAAGTTGATTGGAAGGAAAAAGTGTGGCGGTAAAAGATTCAGCAGCAAAAAGATTAACCGTAGCCTTGAGATGATTCTCTAGCAAAATCCATTCAAGAATTTGGGGGATCTTCACAAGGAGTGGACTGAGGCTGGAGTCAGTGCATCAAGAGCCACTCCTCACAGACGACTCACGACTCGTCGCATTCCTTCTGTCAAGAAATTCCTGAACCAGACACAACATCAGATGTGTCTTACCTGGGCAGTGGGGAAAAATAATTGGACTGATGCTCATTGGTCCAAAGTCCTCTTTTCAGATTAAAGTTAATTCTGCATGTCATTTGGAATCTAGGTCCGAGAGGCACAGAATCCACATATGTCCAGTGCGAAGTTTCCACAGTCAGTGATGATTTGGGCTGCCATGTCATGTGCTAGTGTTGGTATACTGTGTTTTTTGAAGTCCACAGTCAAGTCAGCAATCCACCAGGAAATTTGAGACTACTTCATACTTCCATCTGTTGACAAGCTTTACGGAGACGCTGATTTAATTTTGCTGCAGGACTTTGCACAAGCCCCACTTCCAAAGGTACCAAAAGGTGGTTCAGTAACCATGGTGTTACTATGCCTGATTGGCAAGCAAACTTCCCTGCCCTGAAGCCCATGGAGAAACTGTGGGATATTATCAAAATGAAGATGGCAGACACCAGACCCAACAATGCATATGACCAGGCAGCTGCTATCAAAGCAACCTACTTCTTCCCTTTTCTTTTCGGCTTTCCCCTTCATGGGTCACCGCAACAAACCCAGTTAACGTACACGTTCTTAATCCTGCATCCAATACCAATGCATTAGACACCCCTTTTCTCATTATTTTTCAACAAACCTGGTGAAGTGTCAGTTTTTGGGTGCAGCATCAGTGGAGGAATGCAATTAATCATTTAGAGCAGAGAGATGTGAAAAATACCAACTGCACATTTATTTAGGACAGGTTAAGATATAGATACAGATATTCATGTAGACATTATGCTCCAGGTGAATTGAAAAAAGGATGAGAAAGGGGTTTTAATGCGTCGGTATGTGACACCAAGGGAACATTCTCCATTTGTCAGGCTCTTGATGCATTAGGAGTGGGAATGTGTTTTAACTCACATCAACTAACTTCAGGCCCTCTTTCACTACATCAATAATCTTCTCTTTGGTCTTCCTCTATGCCTCCTGCCTGGCAGTTCCAACCTCACCATCCTTCTACCAATATATCAAATATCCCTCCTCTGTACATGACCTGTCTGACCTCATCTTCAAAACATCTAACATGTGCTGTCTCCCTGATAGACTCAATCCTGATCCAATCCATCCTCATCACTCCCAAAGAGAACCTCAACATGTGTATCTCTCCTTCCTCCAGCTCTGCTTCCTGTCTTTTCCTCAATGCAGCTGTCTCTAAACCTTGCAAAATCCCCTCTAATCAGCATTCCTCTCACAACTGTCTTCTATACCTTTCCTTTCATTCTGGCTGATGCTCTTTTATCACAAATTACCCCTGACACTTTTCTCCGGCTCTTCCAACCTGTTTGAACTCATTACTTCACCTCTTTTCCAAACTCTCAGTTGTTGTTGACTGTTGGCCTTAAGTACTTATAATCCACCACTTTATCTTTACTCCCTGTAGCCTCACCGCTCTTGTCTTTCATGCACATGAATTCTGTATTACTGCAACTAACCTTCATTCCTCTCCTTTCAAGAGCATACCTCCATCTCTTGAGATTTTCCTCCACCTGCTACCTGCTATCACTACAGATCATAATGTTGTCTGCAAACATCATGGTCCATGGAGATTCCTGTCTAATCTCATCTGTCAGCCTGTCGTTCACCACTGCAATCAAGAAGGGACTCAGGGATGACCCCTAATATAGTCCCCATCTCTACCTTAAATTTCCCTGTCACTCCTAGAGCACACCTCACCCCTGTCTCACAGCTTGTATACATACCCTGCACCAGTCTAACATACTTCTCTGTCACTCCAGATTTCCTAACACAGTACCATAGGTCTTCTCTTGGCCCTGTGTCATATGCTTTTAATAAGATCTCCCTCTGACCTTCTCTGTACTTCTCCACCAACATTTTTAAGGCAAATACTGCATCTGTAGTACTCTTTCCAGGCATGAAACCATACTGTTACTCACTAATGCTGACTTCTCCTCTCAGTCTAGTTTCAACTACTCTTTCCCATAATTTCAGTGTATCGCTCAGCCACTTCATTTCTCTATTGTTACCGCAATTCTGGACAACTCCCTTATTCTTAAAATTAGGCAGCATCACACTTCTTCTGCATTCCTCAATCATCTTCCCACGCTCTAAGATCCTAAGAGTTGAATGATTTAACCAGAAACTCTGCCTTGTTGCAGCAATCATTTTCCCTTCTCAATAGATGATCTTGAGGAGACAATAATTCATCAAGGTGATTCTTTTATTCTTGCAAGACGAGAAAGTACATATACATGTGAGGCACAGAACCAGTAGTCTCTGAAGCTTGGGCATGAGCGATCTTTTAAAACAGGAAAAGGATGGATACAGGATGGTTACATAGGGGTGGATACATGGGGTTTAAACAAAGGTCTTTAGATAAGTATAGAGTGTGCTCATTCCCATGTTTTTTTTTTAACCTAATTTTATAGTTATCCCTCACCCATGCCATTGTGGGCTTGCATGAAGGCTTGATTTTTACTAGGTGTGAAGAGCGCTGGTTCTTGTCATGCAAGACAAGAGGGGGGGGGGCTGGAAGGGTGGTCTCACGACATCCCAGGAAAAAGCCTTGATAATGGAATTTTCCACTACATTTCAGGCTTTTGATCACAAAGAAAAAAAAACATTTTACATATCGATCACCTTTGAGCATAAAATTTCATGAACTCACGACTTTAATATATCATTATATGGGAGGCATGATTATCAAGAAAGTTAGTTGGATAAGTATGTTCAGGTTTTTAGCTACATATATGAGTTACATAATGGGAATAAACAGCAAATGCTAGAAAACAACTTATATGCTCAAGATATCAGGCATGTACATTTCAATGCTTCTGCTTTCTTTCTCGGTGTTATACTCCTGAGGGACAGTTTCAAATAACAAGTCACTTCCAGAAACTTCTGCTTACACCATAGCTTTTTTCCTATTCGTAGTTGGAACAGTGGCAAGAGTTTACCTCATCCCGAATGAACAAGAAGTGCCTATCATCACACATACCCTGCCCAGAGACGCTGTCAAATGATGGAGGACTATGCAATTCAATGTCATAATAATGAAGTCCCATCATTTCTTCCCACTGGACCATGGGCAGCACAATGATCAGCGCAGTGTATTGCCATAGTTCTCAGTTCGCATAACCCTGGCTATCGAAATGGGTGTAACAGCCGTAGATACAGGACGCTCATTCTCTGGGTGGTGCGGTGTGGTATCCTCGTCTTCAACCTAGAGTGGTGGTTGTGGCTAACCACTTGTTGGACCCCAGGGTGCGGTTCCCTCGATGGTAAGTATGATCCTGTATTCTGGAATAGAAGTCATCCATGAGCTATGGAAGTTTTTCTGCAATAGCTTGTGGGGTTCCACGTTGCTTGTTCCGTGACCTCACGTGGCGAGAAGGACCTGGAAGGGACCTTGCCACCGTCCAGAGTTCCAGTGTTTTACGGCCATTCTCCTTGACCATTACCCAGTCACCTGGTTTGAGAGATTGTAGGGGTCCTATCACCTGCCTGGGAACCGAATCCTTTACTTTTCAGGAAATCTGAGATAGCATGTTTGACAGGTTTTTGCAGTGTTGAAGGATTGCGTCACCTCACAGTTAGGTGGTCAGCAGGACTTATGGTTGCCTCCCCCATTCCAAGCCTTGGGAGTCTTCCCGACAAAATTTTGAATGGACTCAATTTTGTTCTGGCTCTCTCCAGTTCCTCCACTGATGCTGCACCCAATGATAGATGCTTCTCCAGGTTTGTCGAAAAATTACAAGAATTCCAGTGGTGACGATGGCAGAAAAAGAAATCAGTTCCCTTCTTTGAATTTCGAGGTTGGGAAGAGATTGGGAATTTCCTCACAGGGTGTCATTTCCTGATCTTCCCTGATCTCAAGTCCTCCACAGCCCTCCAATGAATCCTGCCCATGATGCCAAATTTGTTGCAGAAATTGTTTTTCCCTTCTTAATAAACAATCTTGATGAGAAAATAATTCGTAGAATGATTCTGGTCCCTGCCATCCTTGCTGAAAAATATGGATTACGCAGGGTTCACCTTGTTACTTTTTTTCCTGTTGTCCTGCCAGGACCATCATAGCAGCTTCACTGAGAGTCTCAGTCTGCCAGATGGACAGAGGATCATGTACTCTTGAGACCATCAGGATCTCACGGACCCCTCAGTCTTCACATATTCTCAACACAACAAAAAAAGGACGAGGAGATGAAAGGTGTTTAGGTTTTTACTTCTCAAACGGGAGAGAAGTAAACACCATAGTCTTCTCTCTGCCATATTACCCTGGGTGCATTCACATGCGTCATCCGTAGGAAGACAGATGAACTTCAGAATAATGTGACTCATATGCACTAATAAACGACCATGGTCATGCAATAAGGATGATAATGACAATTCTCTTTGTATAGACAGTTTCGGTTTTCCTATACGGCTAGACCGAGCCATTGAACGGAGAGGGAAACATTATGGCGGAGCATCTATAGTCTTCTCTCCAGTGGTGTAAGAGGGCAGTCTTCAGGAAGACGCTATGCAACTCAGATGTTGAGCCCCTAGCTATCTCCCTGCTACTTCTAACTCCCCAGAGAATTCCCCCAAACTCCTCCTGATTCTAGTATACATCCACCCCAGGTGAATGCATAATCAGCCTCAGAACACATCGGACAAATCTTAGACAAACTTGAGCAGAATTCATTATCCGTGATTTCAATCACTGCTCACCGGACAAAACTCCAAGAGAATTCCAACAGCATGTCAACTGTAACGCCCGTCTGGGGAAAATCACTTGACAAATGTTTTTTGTCAAGCTGCCTCCCTCCCCCCTCTTGGCTCTGCTGATCACCACTCTATTCTGCTTGCTCCTGCCAACTCACAGTTGGTCAGAAGAGCAGTCAGAACAAAAGACATCAAGCAGTGGACGGCAGACAATATTGACAGGCTTCAGGGGTGCTTTGAATCCACGGACTGGGATAGCCTTATATCCTCGTCCGGGGACATTGGTGAGGAGTTGGAGACTATATCATGCTACATCTACTTCTGTGTAAGCAGTGTCATCCCCCATTACAAAAGTCACCATATTTTCAAAAAACAAATCTTGATGGACTAAATAGCTAAATGAGATTCTAAATAAGAAAAAAAAAGTGTCTTCTTTACCAACCATGAGGCTGAGAAGGAAGTTAAGAGGCAGGTCAAACGTGCAAACATAAAAACATAAAAAAGAATCAAAGTGGCAAAGTGTCTTTGGACCGAACACCTCTCCGAAGACGAGCTGGCAAGCCCTGTGCTACCCATCACTGGAAAAGCAGGTGACCTCCAGTCGAGGATTGTGCATGACAGCATAGCCTCAAACACATACAGGGCACATTTTGACCCTGAGGTGACAGGAGACTGTTTGTTTTGTTCATGCCCTGAATCATTGCCTCATTTGTTTATTGGATGCCCCAGGTTGCTGCCACTGTTTAGTTTCTTGAAGGGTTTATTTCTTGGTTTGAGGGTTACGTTTACCTTCCATCTATTTATTTTTGGTCCAAAGTTTTCGAAGAATACTAAATGCTAAACTTGTTGTCAGGCTCTGCTGGCGTACTTGGAAAAAAGTAGGCCCATGATTATGAGAACGAGAGTCCAGTCTTAAAAGCACTGATTAAGACTAATAGTGGAATTTGATTTGTTTTCTTTAACTGGCAACTTGGGGGACTTTATGTTTACTTGGGCGATAGGAGGAGTTTTGCGTTCTGTAAACAACCATGGCGAGTTGATGTTCTCTTTTTAAGTTGATCCTCTGCCTGAGGTATACTGAGTATCTGTACATGTTCTCGTTGAATTCTTCCTTGGGCCCGGACATGCAAGTTGAAGAGTGAGCAACTGTAACTTAGATGAAAGTGCTTATTTTCTACCATCCTATTTGTCTTGTGTGGTGTGATATAGTTGGGTGAGGGAAGTATGGAGCGGGAGGCGAGTGTACAGGTGAGTGAAACCTGTGATATTGATGTAGCAGGTGAGGTTGTGGAGAGCTGTGGCAGCAAGGACAGAACATTGCTGGACAGAACTGTTAGAAAATTGTACATACGGTTATCACAGTATTGCTCAACTCTGTCTAATCCTGCAAAAATGCAGAGCACTGTGTAGTTCTGCAGGAAACGAGATAACACAACTGAAACCCATTGTCCGGAAAAAGAGAAGAAAAGAAGACAACCAGATAGCAGGGTCAAAAGGTCCCCGGTCTGCTGACTGGGTTCAAAAGTTTACATATTCATTGCTGGCAATTAATGGGAGGTGTCTGTACTATCTCATATGTGCTTATACAGGAACGCCCAATGTGTTTGCAGCTATACATCCCCGCCCCTTAGAGATGCAAACGCCCTGTAACGAGGGACCACCCTACGGAAATAAAAGATGGAAACGGAAGGATGTGCAGCAGAGCGATTGGAGGGTGTAACTGGGCAAATCTCTCTCCGTTCTCCTGGCAAGTAAAACGCGCTTTTGTCCCTTGTCTTCTTGTCGTGGCTATGGCAATCTACACAAAATTGTGAGTTCGAAAAAACCATTTTTCCTGGACTGGGTATTGGCCCGCCAGCTGGGATCCAAAGGTTGACGGGAGTCCGAGAAGGAGAAGACAACAGAGGTGAGTTGAGTCTCAACTTAAAAGAAACAAATGACTGAGGTTCATTGCGTGTAAAGAACAAACCCTGAATATTCTAGACACTGTCAGGTAACGAGGGACGGAGGAGTCCGATAAATTTCGTGGAAAAAGAAAAGGACGGCGGAGTCCTGTACGTACTTAAATTCCGTAAAGTGTGAATGTGAGTGTGAAAGGAGAACGATCTATTACTTGATATTTCGTCTCATATAAAACAGTGGGACTGTGAGTAGTTGCCTGGTATGGATGCAACACTCTGTGTTAGTGCAACAACACGGCGCCAAAATGAAACCAATAGCATATTTCTCGTCAAAGCTGGACAGCGTAGCATGTGCACAGCCACATTGTGTCAGAGCAGTAATAGCTGCGTCAATGGCAGTAGAAACAAGTGCGCCAATTTTGTTATTCCATCCACTAACATTAAGAGTGCCACATGCAGTGTTAGCATTACTGCTGCAAGCTAATAAAACCTTCCTGTCACCAGCTCGGCACCTGTCATGCATGTCTATACTCTTATCACAACCACATTTAACGATTGAAAGGTGTACCACATTAAACCCAGCGACTCTGTTACAAACTCCAGAACACGGTATGAAACATGATTGTCAGGAACTGGCTGAAAAAACAGTAAAAAGCAGGGCAGATCTCAAAGATCAGCCATTGCAGACAGGAGAAACACTATACGTAGATGGTTCCTCAAAAAAGAATGAACAAGGAAAAACTCAAACAGGGTATGCTGTGGTTACACAAGATACAGTGTTAAAGGCAGAATAGTTACCCTCTCATTATTCAGCACAGGCAGCTGAATTAGTAGTGCTAACCGAAGCATGCAAATTAATGAAAAATAAAGACGCAACAAGCTATATGGATAGTCAATATGCCTTTGCAACTATTTGCATGATATTGGAAAAATAGAGGCATGGTCACATCTACGGGCAAACCCTTCACTCACGCCAAACTCTTATCAGAATTACTGCAGGCAATGCAACTACCAAAGACAGTTGCAATATGCAAATGTGCAGCACATACAACAGGCACAGATGAAGTTTCCTTAGGGAAACGCCTTTGCAGATAAAACAGCAAAGGTGGCAGCAACTAAACAAGTCCATGTATTAGCAGTGGAAAACAACAAAATTCTATACAAAGACACGCTAAAAGAAATGTAACAACAAAGCCCCCAATCTGAAAAAGAAACATGCCTAAAAAATGGAGCAAGAATTCAAAAGGAATTATA
This sequence comes from Fistularia tabacaria, assembly GCA_901007705.1. Taxonomy (NCBI): domain Eukaryota; kingdom Metazoa; phylum Chordata; class Actinopteri; order Syngnathiformes; family Fistulariidae; genus Fistularia; species Fistularia tabacaria. The sequence goes on along the minus strand of CAAKHD010006985.1, from coordinate 21,578 downwards.
TATGTGACCAAACAAACCGATCATACCAAAAAATCTATACAAATGGGAAGCTATATTGAGCCATGGTTTAACACATGTCTCAACAGGAGGGATGGTAGGACAGATACATCAGTATTATACTACTTTTAATCTATTGTGGATTAACTCCTATTCAAAAAATTTTTGTAGAGCATGCTATACATGCGCAAAGCACAACCCACAGGGAAATCTAAGACCAAGAAGTGGACGGTTCCCCTCACCCCAACACCCGTTCCAAAGTATCCACATGGATTTCATTGACCTGAACCAAAGTGCAGAGAAAAAGCACTGGTATTCACTCAAGTGGGAAGGACCTTATCAGGTACTGCTGACCACACCAATGACCATAGAAATAACGGAAAGATCACCGTGGGTGCATCTGATACAGTGTAAAAGACTCATTTCGGTTGGAAGCTCCGAAAAGGAAGGTGGGCCAAAGTCTGATAATAGAGTGGACTCAGACGTATAGAGTCTGGGTAGACTCAAAAGTCAGTGAAGATTTTACAAGACACCGACCTTAGTAGAGGAGAAATAAATCCAACTGAAATGACTGTAACATGGTTACCACGCGCTATCAGATGCTGGACAGTAACCGCTGTCTTGTTGGTGATGACCCTTGCAGTATGGCACCTATGGGAACTATCTGAACAAGGTTACAATGTGACTAGCAAGGGTCTGGGTCTGGACCACCCTAAACGCAGCCTAGCTCAAACAAATATTAAAAGACAGTGTGAAGAACGAGGCACTAAAATAGAGAGACAGAGAAATCAGTTGTTTTTCTGCTTTCCACAAAATGCGACTGCAATCATGACAATCCGTAACAGCTCATTCGTAAATGAAGTAGGAGTCCGAGGGTCCTCGTGGGGTCCCAATTATGAGTGATATACAATGCTGGATGAAACAGGTACTAGTTGGAACTCACTTGTTGGAGAAACAGGATATGACTGGAAAAGATGGTCGGCCGGTAAAGCAAAGAGGATACGAAACAGTTTCTACCTTACTAAAAATAGTAAAGGTCTGAATATCCTCTATAATAGTTCCACTGGTAATGACTGTACCAGACTAGCACTACGGCCATACTCTCGAACACGTGCTATGCCATGATATCGGCTAGTGATCTGCCCAACAAACATTAGTAAGGCAGAAGCATCTAAAAAGACTTAGCAAAAAGGAAGCAGTGTTCTCCTAGCAAAAAACGGTAAAATAAACACTGATGACTGGCTCCAAGTGGCAACTGGAGTTTTGGGCCTAAGTAACAACTGGCTTCTACTAGTAGAACAAGCTGCAAATGTGTTAGGGAGTGATTGTGTAGTATGCATGGGACCTAGACCAGTGTTACAAGTAATACCCGGAACTATACCAGAGCATTGTGTAATAGAAGTAATGAATAAAACAGTTCCAGGTTTGGACTGTAGCAGCTTGGATCTGGTGTTTCCAGTCACCGCGTCAGAAAAGACAAAGCCAATCTTCTCTAAGAAGGTGGCACCTGGAAACTTTGTGTGTATAAATATGACAGGTAAGGGAGAACGATTAGGAAATCTTTCCTGTGAATGGTGCAACACAACAATAATGATAACAGTGTCTCGAGGAGACATCTGGTGGTGGTGTGGTGATGAAAGAATTTTTGACTGGTTAACCAAAAATGTGACAGGACTCTGCTTTAATAACACTGTTACTACCTGTGACTGTAGATCCCATATCAACTGATCGATGCAATCGGCATACCACGAGGAGTTCCAGACGAGTATAAACAAGCAGATCAGATAGCGACAGGCTTCGAATCCATACTATGCTAATGGTGCACTACTAATAAAAATGTGGACAAAATCAACTAATTCCCTTACAACGTTCAAAAATGAGGAAACTGGACACATAGTACATGATCAGTTGTCCGCAACTTCCCTTATGGCATTCTAAAACAGGATAGCCCTGGACATGTTGTTGGCTGAAAAACAAGGTGTGTGCGCTATGTTTAAAGACCGGTGTTGCACATTTATCCCCATCAACACAGCAGGCGATGGTAGCCTGACAAAGGCCGTAGAGGGGCTCCGAGCCCTTAATACAAAGATGAAAGAGCACTCTGGTGTTAATACAACGATGTGGGATTCCTGGATGAATGTGATCGGGAAATATACGGCCCTGGCACCCTCCGTTTTACTCTCAATGGCAGTGTTTGCTGCAATACTTACCTTGTGCGGATGTTGTTGCATTCCATGTCTACAATCATTGATAGATCAATGAATCACCACGGCGATAACTCCCCTGGAAGACCAACTAGCTCAAGCTTATCCCCAACTGGGGAGTGAAGATAAAGATAGCGAAAAAGAGGATGATAACGAAGACAGACTAGCTGGCTTCCCTGATCTGTTCCCTGATCCAGAAGACTACCTCGGTGATTATGAATAAATCACTCCAGTGAAAGAATAACTCCCCCTCTAAGTGTAAGCATGTTCATCTTCATAATTATGACCTTACGGTCGAGAATCCTCGTGAAGTAACTGATAATTGAAAAAGAAAAATTGAGCAACATGTGATAAACAGGAGGGAAATGTTAGAAAAATGTACATATGGTTAACACAGTATTGCTCAACTCTGTCTAATCCTGCAAAAATGCAGAGCACTGTGTAGTTCCGCAGGAAACCCATTGTCCGGAAAAAGAGAAGAAAAGAAGACAACCAGATAGCAAGGTCAAAAGGTCCCCGGTCTGCCGACTGGGCTCAAAAGTTTACATGTTTATTGCATGTTTATTGCTGGTTTATTGCTTGCTCCCATTTTAATGGGAGGTGTCTGCACTATCTCATATGTGCTTATACGGGAATGTCCAATGCATTTGAAGCTATACATCCCCACCCCTTAGAGCTGCCCTGTAACTAGGGACTACCCAAAGGAAATAAAAGATGGAAACGCAGGGATGTGCAGCAGAGCGATTGGAGGGTGTAACTGGGCAAATCTCTCTCCGTTCTCCTTGCAAGTAAAACGCGCTGTTGTCCCTTGTCTTCTTCTTATGCATATGTCGAAGGTGCTTTAGACCTGACAAGAACCCCCATCAATGCTCTGCCTCTGTCTAAAATCTGTCATTTTACAGGGCCACTTTCAATATCAGGTCCTTTCATTTTAAAGGTGCCAGAGAGGCAAGGAAAAGATATTTCATCTATTAAACAGTCAATATGAAGCGTGTTAATGTATTATTAATTCAAGAAAGTCATAGCAGAACAGGCACATTAAGAGTACAACTTGTTCAGTAACTTGTATTTCATATTTTTAGAGAGTATAGGAGACTTGCTGGGCCTAAACTGGACCCTGTGGCCTTGTGGAAGTGCAACGTGAAGGTAAGGCTGACATTGGAGTTTGCCTTCCACAAGGCCACAGGGAATTTTAAGTAATTATTAGAGCTATGGGGTCTACAGGGCAAACTATGTAGCATCTCCAAACAACAACAGCTTGAGTTTACAACAATCCTTGGCTGAGTTTCATTCACCATGTCTCCACATGTAAAATGCATTTAAAAAATATCTTCTTCTCCTTCTTCTTCTCCTTATTATAATTATCACTTCATGTGGATTCTTTGATATAAAGCTTCCACATGAGAGACTTAATGAATTACTTAGTAAAAGGAAAAAAAAAGAATGAACATCCTCCCAAGGGCTGTTGATAGATCAATCCCTCTTGCTCCCCGGCAACTGCCAGAGAAACGAGACCTTGAGAGAGGCTGGAAGGATTTCACGTTTTGTCAGCTTCATTGTTTGCTCCTTCATATTTCCCAGTGTGCAAGTTAATGGTAAAAGCACAGCTGCTGACAGGATAACAAGCGGGCTGTTGTTTAAGGATGAAAAAGGAGTTCCTCTTTTTTTTTTTTTGGTTTCATATCTATAATATAATTAATGTTGATATCATCTTTGAATTTCCAGGTGTCTTCTATTGATACAACTTCAAGAAATGCACCATTAGATAAAATTACAATGAAAAATAAATATAATGATAAGAATAATCAACAATTTCATGGAAGAACAGTAACTGAGCAAATTCATTTTCAAAACTTTTTGTTCACCTTCTTTTGACACTTTGAGGTCTGGTATTATTGTTGTAAAAGCGAACCATTCAAAGTGAACCTGTGTATTCATTAATCAAGCAATACGAGAGGATATTTAGGGTTAAGACAGAATTTAATCCAGCAGTCAAAATAAAGCATACAGAGCTCTGGGTCTGATCTTCTACTCCCTGACAAGCAAAAAAGTGTGTCAGTTCACGAGGTCTGACTGACTATGCTTTCCTGACCCAGTGTTTTTATAATACAAAGAATTAAATGTGCAGTTGTATGTGTATTCTTCTCATTATGAGAAGAATAGGGAGGAGGAGATGTTAGTGTGTGGCTGAATAGGTAGGGGTTCAGGGTGTGCGTGTGAGTGCTTTGCTGGGGAATGGGGTGTGGTAGCTTGCAAGGGAGTGGAGGGTTGGGGTAAAGTTTGCTTTTACTGCTCATGTGTGTGTTTTGATTGTCCTGTACCGCCTTCCTTATGGGAGCGGCACAAATAGGCTACCCGGGTGACAGTGATCCGTTGCAATGCTTTTTCTGCATCCGGGCATCGTAGAGCCCAGATCTGGGAGAAGGCAGCCTACAATGCCCTGTGCTGTTCTCACCACCCAGGCCAGCTCTTTTCTGTCTCTTGCCGAACAGCATCCATACCACACTGTAGCACTGAGTCAGAAGATGCTTTCTATTTTGATCTGTCGAAGGTAATTAGCAGCTAAGAGGAGACCCCAGCTCGCTTCAGCTTCCTGAGGAAGAAGATTCATTGCTGGGCTCTGTTCACCAGGTGTGAGGTGTTAGCGGCCCAGGTCAGGTTTGATGCAATGTGGATGCCCAGGAACCTGAAGCTGTCGATGTGCTCCACTCCATCCCCATTTATGCGGAGGGGAGCGAATGCCATTCTACTGTACCTCTGGTAATCCACAACCATCTCCCCGGTCTTGCTTGTATTGAGGATGAGGTTATTGTTAGAGCATCACTGAGTTAGGTGTTGCATCTCTTCTCTGTAGTGGGTCTTATCGCTGTCTGATATGACCACCATGGTGGTGTCATCTGCAAACTTGATGGTAGTGTTGTTTTTGGAGTGAATGGCAAGACAATCGTGTGTGAAAAGTACCGGGCTGAGTACGCAGCCCTGCGGCGTGTCAGTGTTCAGGATCAGAGGGGAAGATGTGGAGTTCCTCATCCTCACCACCTGAGGCCAGTTGGTGAGGAAGTCTTCGACAGACAAACACAGGGGGGCAGACAGACCCAGATTGGGGAACTTCAGGGCCAACTTGTCTGGGAGGACGGTGTTGGGGTCCGAGATGGAATCCATGAACAGCATCCTGACGTAGGTGTTGGGGCATTGTAATTTGGACAGGGCTAGCGAGACAGCATCTTCCGTGGAGCGGCTCTCCCTGTAGGCAAACTGTAGGCTGTCGAGGCCAGCAGGGATAGTGCCCTTGATGTGTCTGAGGAGGATCCTCTTGAAGCCCATCATGATTACTGCTGTCAGGGCAACAGGACAATAATCATTGAGGTAGGTGAAGGCTGATCTTTTTGGCACGGATCAGAAAACGCCCTGCTAGCTCCACCGCAGTGTCAGCGGTGTTGTTGTCCAGACAGGTCTCGGTGAAGATCGCCACAAAGCTCTCGAACTTCCGTGAGACGGTTCTCAGTCTATTCAGTCAGATAAAACCTGAAACAGTCAAGGGCTGGCTGAATGTCTGAGCACTTACATCAGTCAGTTTTACTGTTTTGTTGTGGTTCATTATCTGCCTCACTCTCTAAACTGTGGATCACTGGGTCAGGAAAAAAAAGGCAGTTGGAATGGTTTAAGCATAAGCCAACAGATATTCAGTCGGTTAACTTGGATTTGAGCATGGAATATAAGTACTGTTTTTTGCCCAGGATTAGAAATTATGTGATAAGATGTCTGAAGAGTTGCTCTATGTCGACATTAACACTGGTCTTGATTGAACTCTTTCTTTCCCTATGCCATAAGACTCCTGAACAGCTGACAGAAGTTAACAACCGTGGGCTACCTCAGAGCAAACTACCACTCGAGCATTTACATTTTCAATTTGGACACTTTCAATTGGCGCTTTTTCAATTGACACACTCATTAATAACAAGGGCACTATCGTTGTCAAACTGGTAAATAGTTATATCTGCATAATTCTGCATGGATTATATATTTTTATTGTATGTTCACATACTGCCTCTTAACAATGTTTTAGCTGTGAATTATTGTGTGTTAACTCTGTACTTTTTTTTTAACTATTTGACATTCAATGTAGACTGCAAAGAAAGACTGTCACTGTTCACTGTTTTTTTAAGATTTAAAATGGGGAACAGAGAAATAAAAATGAAAAACTGAAATGTGTTTCAGCAACTTTTTTTTTCAGAAAATGTGTTTTCCGTAATTTTTTTTCTGTTTGACGAATGATTTGTGAGTAATTAGTATAAACAGCCATGCATGTTTCATTTTACTTTTATAAGCTGCTTCACAACATCATTTATAAAGTGTTGGTTAATTGTCATATTATCTGCATTTGCCTTTACAATGACTGAGGTAGGCTCACATAGATACTACGAGGATTGACAATAATTTCAGTTAGTAACAAAGCATTTGCAATCTGTTGGTCAATATTCTGTTGACCTAATGTGACAAGAGGACTCTCTGTGCCTTATCAACCAGGTGAGATTTAACATTTGGCAGAACTCAACACTTGTCAAAATCATAACATTACTTTTGTGAATAGAAAAGGGCCCTATATGCAACACAATGTATTCACTGAAAGCTAATAATAAAGAACTGCAATGCTTTAGTAAAGATTTTACTATTCTATAGCTGGTCTCTTTGTTTAAATAAATGGCAATCATGAGCATCAGAGATCCCATTTTATTATGTTGTTCAACATTTTATAGTGCAACACTTTGTTATTCTGTTCTTGCCTGCTAAAATATATCTTTACATGAAAATAGTGGTAGCGCTGTCATTTATCTTCATTAAAATTGAAAGTAATGTGAGTGTAGAAAGACAGGAAAAGGAGGCGATGAAATGCATGAGCAATAGATACTTTTGTAAAAATGTAATGAAGGCCCTATCTCCCCACATGCATTTACAGTGTACAAACTAACATTAAGGTCAAAATCAGGAAAGCTCACGTGATATCCATTAACTTGATAGTCAGTGACAATTCACAACTGCTAACATCAGAGCAGAATAAAGCCTTAAACTTATGGAATTGACATAAATTATACTCCTTTCAAAGCTCGGGAAAAGGATCTAGTCAAAGTAAAAAAAAAGGCAAAAAAGGCAAAAAAAGAAACTCTGTAAACTGTTAACTGATTAAAGGCAAAGCAAGCCAATTTACACACACCATAATTAATGGCTGTGAAAGTTTCTCTTCAGTATTCCTGGTGGCATTATCTTCAGTCCGACTGTTCAATTCCAATATTTAATCCATCCCAAAGCATCCCCTCCCTCAGAATAGCCCTCAGCCTTCAGAGATTTAATTCTGGTACAAAGGTAACCAGAAAGTTGAGGAACGCTGTCCTTCAAATCTCTACAGGCTGCAATGCAGTGGCTGATTACTGCCTTGAGGCTCATGACCCATTCTAATGTCACTATTACTAAAAGTAAAGTGAGTCTTTTGACTAAATTTATACAATTCATCTGTAAGCAATGGGAGTGATTATTCTAAAAAGCCAGTAAGCTATCCAAAAAAGAATTTTCTGCAACACATTTTTTTTTCAAACCTCCAACGTGATGATGCATATCTGTGAGTTATTAGTACATTACCAGACAAGACTGGATTGATAGAGCACCGAGAGGAAAATATTCGCCCGGAGATGGCCTGCCTGGTCCCTGGAGAACAACAGTAAAATCACTCAAATATCTTATCATAACTTCTGCACGACTAGGTGTAACCAAAGACATCGAGCGCATTTGCTGCTAAAGTCAGGGTACCACATTTAAATAACATCTCAAAGTATAGTCCATAAAGAAAACGAGATGAAGCGTAAGCTATGTACCAGATTAGATGCCATTGGCATGGTTTGAATATTGTTTTTTTTGTTTTTGCTTTTTCTATAGGACATATGAACAAGCGCTTGGCAGTCTTTTAAATCAGTATTCATAAATGTAATCATGAATTCCTTGTGTTCCCTGCTGAATGCTGCTGAGAATCCAATTCACCTCTCTGCAGTGATACAAGAACGATAGAGATGCAGTGGTCACACTTGTGAAGAACCAGAGCTGAGGTCTGACAGGTTTCTTGGCAATGGTTATGTCACAGCACAGCTGCCCACACAATGCAAGCAAATATCTTCATTGAGAGTGCAGTGCTGATGTCAGCTAGTATATATTTACTGGAAGCAGCTTGTTTTCCACATTATTTTGCCCTTTGATCATTGTGCTGTTGGCCCATTTGTGTGCTTTGTGCCTTTTCTTCTGTCGCTTTAAAATTAATGACAAGGTGATCAGTCTTTTAGTATTAATGGTTATGGTTTAAACCACTTATTTTAATTGTTCGTTGTGCCAGTCAAACATATGAGTTTAAGCCACCATCCCCATAGATCCCACACATTCTAATTACAATGGGAATTTAAACTGTTCACTTTCTTTATCATGGAAATTTTCCCCACTGATTCCCTTTGAAATCCGTTGTTTTCTTCCAACGATGTTGAGTCTAGAGTCTGTGAAAAAGAAGTGAAGCATCATATTATCTATGCAAAAAGACAGAAAAAAATACATATTTCCATTTAATTTTTTCTTTTCTTTAGGCCATGAGAACATATCTCACTCATTATGTACCTGTGAGCTGTTGCAAATGACACAATAACAGCCTTGGATGGATGTTGCTAAATTTTTGAAATTATTGCTATGTCAAACATTGCATCTAATATTGAAAAAAAAAAATGAGGAAAAAAAGAAAGTGAAACACCTCATTGCAATGAGGACTGGTAAAGTGGAGCGGAAATGTTTCTTTATGTCTCACATGCAGGACTGCTAGCTAAGAAGCGAACGACAGTGCTTTTTTTATGAGCTCAAATGAGGACGTATGGATGTTATCTCTGTCAACAACAAGAGCACATGGACTCCATGTATGAGACCGTTTATTGTGTTTGAATTGAGAATTCTGTCACAACAGGATTTTTTTGTACTTTAGGGTAACAAATCATCCAGCTGTAATTTAATGTGAAAATGTGTTATTACTTGGCAGTATGTGCACAGGTTGGCTGGTCTTCTGTAAGCCTCTAACCAGTTATATGACGCCTGACATTTATTATTTGGGCTATGGCTTACATGGTAGTTTGTGCTTTTTAGCACTGAGCACTTTCTCAAATCATGAAAGTAATATGATCTAATCTTTAGCCCTTTCAAAAATGAATAAACTAGTTTGATAAATCAATATATAAAAAAATGTACAAATGGAAAAAAAACATAAATAAGTAAGTTGGACAGAGGAGTGAAATATTTGAGTAAAAATCGAAGACACTAGCATTTGGGTTTAACTATAGGTTTTGATAAGAGGGAATCAACATGTAATATTGTAGCTTTAAAATCAGGAAATAAATCAAGGCAAAAAAAAAGGTGATATTTTATGACTTTCCACAAAACACATCAGCTTTCTATGGTGTGATATGATATTATATGTTTTTGTATGTTTTGTATTATATGTTATATGTGTCTGGAATCATCCTTTTTTTTCAAGAAATTGTGTATACATTGAAATTCTTTGCTGGACACCTTCATGTTGTGGTGCTCGACGAGGAATAATTGATGTCGATTGTTTGTCAGTATTTTGTTGCTAGTAGTAACTAAAATAGCTAATGACCAGACATTAACCTGAATTCCGTCCATGCTCACTCTTATTGCTCAGTTACTGACGTCAGTGACATAGCAGCAACTGGTCTAGTGCACAGTGGACCACGTGCACATTTTTTAACCCCCAATCTCCAAATATTTACTCTTTGTGCTCAGCACCTGAAAGCGGGATTTAAATTAGCTGGATCCCATGCTGGGAGTAATTGTGACTCTTCACTGAAAAACATGGACTTATGTTACTGTTCATTGAATAACAGAAAACTGAGTGTAATGAATTGCTTATGTCAGTGTTAAGTAGTCACTTTCTTTTTAGGTCTGACTCCAGTTGTGTTGTACTTTTTGGAGTATTTACTGAATAAAGATGAATTAGTCATCCTTGGTTTTAATTGTGCCATGATTTCAACCTGCTTTGTGGGTTTTCTGAATGTGTGGACAACATTCACTAATGAAAAATTTTATAGAGGGACAACTGTCTATGACCTGTGTTTGAACCTACTTTTTAACCTACAGCAATAGGGTGGTTTGGATCTTTTAGTAGCTTTAAGGCGCAGACTGTATATTTCTTACCATGGGGAGAGAAGAATGATGGAAATTTGAATTTAAAAATAGTTTTAATGATTTGCATACACAACAAGACTATGACTTTTATCTCACAGCTTTTCCACAGTCCTTCATTCATGATTTACAAATTGTAAATGGAAAGTTAACCTAACAGGCTAAATATATAAATACAGAGAAAAATGAATCAACTAACCAACAACCCAACCAAGCAAATGATCAAAGCTTTAAAGATTGTGTTAATGAAAATGACAAAATGCTTGATGTCATAGGGCAACAGAACATGGCTAAATCAAGGTGTCAGGGAAGTGTTGCTTTTACTCTGACTGAAGATAAAAAATATGCAAGATCTTTGAGGATTGTTAAGACTGAAAAACAAAAAAAAAGAAACAAAAGTTTCCATTGTATAACACACATTTCATGCATTATGTAATTAATTTGTGAAATCATATTATAGGTGTGAAGTGTAACAGATCTTTAATCAGATTATTATGATAATATATTGATGGACCATTGCATTAGCATACAAGAAGAATCAGGAATGCTGCAGGGAACAAAAGAAAACCTACATGATAAGATGGATCTGCCAAAGAACCAAGCGGATGGTTAATGCAAAATTGATGCATATTCAGCTAGTCTGAACTATATCTCGGCAGAACTGTAGACATGAACACATAATATGAAGTAAATATGGTTAATGGTAAAGAAAGCCAACACATGCAGCCCCATCTCGGTTCAACTGGATATTAATGAGCATGCATCCCAAAAACATCGGTGATCCAAGCAGTTATGTCAATGTTATATTTATCAAGCCTTCTGACACACTATTTTGTTTCTGTTTGCATTGGTTTTACATGTGTTAAAACAGAGTTGCAATCTGATTATTTTGTAATGGAATTTTATCAATCGCCAAGAAGAAGGGAAAAACACTGCATGTACAGTGATAAACACCATGATCATTTAACCATCCATGTTCTGACACTTATCCAAAGTCAGGTCACGGGGGCAGCATCTGGAGCAGGGAGGTCCAGACTTCCCTCTTCTTCTTCTTCTTTTCCTTTCGGCTTTTCCCTTTCAGGGGTCGCCACAGCGAATTAACCTTCTCCATCTAACCCTATTCTCTGTATCCTCATCTCTCACGCAGACTACCTTTATACCTACCTCTTCTCTCACTACGTCCATGAACCTTCTCTTTGGTCTTCCTCTAGACCTCCTGCCAGGCATCTCCCATTCCAGAATCCGTCTACCAATATACTCCCTATCCCTCCACTGTACATTACCGAAACCATCTCAGTCTAGCTTCTCTGACATTCTCTCCAAAACATCTAACATGAGCTGTCCCCCTGATGGACTCATTTCTGATCCTATCCATCCTCGTCACTCCCAAAGAGAACCTCAACATCTTCTTCTCTGCTACCTCCAGGGCTGCCTCCTGTCTTTTGTTCAGTGGCACTGTCTCTAAACCATACAGCATCTCTGGTCTCACCACCGTTTAGTAAACCTTTCCTTTCATTCTAGATGATATTCTTCTATCACATAGAACCCCTGAAACTTTTCTCCACCCATTCCAACTTGCTTGAAACCGTTTCTTTATCTCTTTTCCACACTCTCCATTGCTCTAGACTGTTGACCCTAAGTACCTGAAATCCTCCACCTTCAGTGCTCCACTCCCTGTAGCCTCACCGTTCCACCCGGGTTCCTCTCATTTGCACACATATATTCTGTCTTGCTGTGACTAAACTTCATTCCTCTCCTTACCAGAGCATACCTCCACCTCTCAAGATTTTCCTGATGAAGTTCCACCTCCATGTTGAACTTCTCTGTTTCACCTACAGCACACTTCACCACTGTCTCACAACCAGCATACATGTCCTGGACCAGTCTAACATACTTCTCTGCTACTCCAGACTTCCTCATACAAAACCAGAGTTCTTCTCACTGTACCCTGTTGTATCCTTTTTCTAGTTCTACAAAAGGGCAATGCAGCTCCCTCTGACCTTCTCTGTACATTCTCAAAGCAAAAACTGCATCTGTTGAACTCTGTCTAGGCATGAAGCCATACTGCTGCTCTGCTGCTCACAAATACTGACTTCTGCTCCCACCTCTCAAGATTTTCCTCAACCTGTTCCCTGCTCTGACAACAGATCACAATGCCATCTGCTAACATCATGGTCCATGGAGATTTCTGTCTAACCTCATCTGTCAGCCTGTCCATCATCACTGCTAACAGGAAGGGTGTCAGAGCTGATCCCTGAAGAAATCCCACCTCCACCTTGAACTTCTCTGTTACACCGCCAGCATGCATGTCCTGCACCAGTCTACCATACTTCTCTGCCACTCCAGACTTCCTCATACAATACCAGAGTTCATCTCTCCGTACCCTGCCGTATGTTTTTTCTCGGTCTACCAAAGCACAATGCAGCTCCCTCTGACCTTCTCTGTACTTCTCTATTCATTCTCAAAGCAAATACTGCATCTGTAGTACTCTTTCTAGGCTCGAAGCCATACTGCTGATCAGAAATGCTTACTTCTGCTTTCAGTCTAGATTCCACTACTCTTTCCCATAACTTCCTTGTATGGCTCATCAACTTTATCCCTTTATAGTTACCGCAATTCTGTACATCCCCGATATTCTTGAAAATGGGTTACATCACACTTCTTCTCCATTCCTCAGGTATTGTCTCACTCTCTAAGATCCTGTTGAATAATCTAGCCAGAAACTCTACCGCTGCCTCTCCTAGACACTTCCATACCTCCAAAGGTATGTCATCAGGACCAACTGCCTTTCCACTTTTTATCCTCTTCAATGCCCTCCTGTCTCTTCTGGAAGCAATAAAAATTCACTTGAGCCGTTTCCATCCTTTTTGCAAAGTCTACCACCATCTGTCCCGCTACGTTCCTATCCTGGATACCAAACCTGCCCATCACTTCTTCATCACCTCTATTGCGTGCACCAAAATGTCCATTGAAGTCTGCCCCAATTACCACTCTCTCACTTCTGGGGATATTCTGCAGTAATTCATCTAACTCATTCCAGAACTTCTCCTTCTCCTCTAACTCACATCTCAACTTTTGGGCACAGCCTCAAACAACATTGAGCATCACACCTTCCATTTTTGGTTTATCTGAAATTCTTTTCCCCTCCAGAATATTCCTAACAAACTCCTCTTTCAAGATAACTCCTATTCCATTTCACTTCCTATCAGTACCATGATATAGTATATCTTGGTACTGTTAGGTACTGACTATCATGATATAGTATGTCTATAGATAGTACAACTTAAAACCTGCTCCTCAGCTTCTAGCCTTACTACCTTTCCATCTGGTCTCCTAGACGCACAGTATACCACCTTCCTTTTCTGCATCATGTTAGCCAACTCTGACTCTCTACCTTTTCCTTTCATCGTCCTAATTTTAAAAGTCCCTACTCTCAGACCCAGACTCTTGCCTTTCCTCCTCTCTCTCTGCTTCTCAGCAAGCCTTCCTCCTCTCCTTCTTCGACCCACAGTCACCCAATTTCCACTGATACCCTGTAGGTTATTGGCACCAATGGCGGTCGTTGTTAACTTCGGGCCTCGACCAATCCGGTATGAAATTCTTAGTTTCAAGTCGTGTATTTTACTTTGGAAAAAGTTTTACGCTAGATGCCCTTCCTTCCTCCTCTGCATTTATCCGGGCTTGGGACAGGCTCAGGGAGACACTGGACGGTGCTCCCCGAGGCTGCATTATGATCTTGTATCTTGTTGTGCTAATGCAGACATTTCCATCACTACTTATTTTTAATGGCTACGGTTTTCTTGGATTGCTTGCTAGAGCCATCTATCCACCCCGAAATGGAAAGTTCAATGTCCTGACTCTGTTCACCGTAAGTAGACGAGAAACTTGTTGCTGACTGTTTGTGCTGAGCTATTTCCATCAACACACATTGTGTTTTAATGTATACAGCCATACAATTTTGACTTAGCATCAATGTAGTTTTTTTTCATAAATCCATCCATCCATCCATCCATCCATCCATCCATCCATCCATCCATCCATCCATCCATCCATCCATCCATCCATCCATCCATCCATCCATCCATCCATCCATCCATCCATCTATCCATCTTCTTCCGCTTATCCGTGATTGGGTTGCAAGGGTAGCAGCTGGAGCCGGGAGGCCCAGACTTCCCTCTCCCAGTCCCTCTCTTCTGGGGGGGACCCCAAGGTGCTCCGAGGCCAGGAGAGAGACATAGTCTCTCTAGCGTGTCCTGGATCTTCCCCATGGCCTCCTCCCAGATGGACATGCCCAGAATTCCTCCACCAGGAGGCATTCAGGAGGCATCCTGACCAGATGCCCGAGCCAACTTATCTGACTCCTCTCTATGCGGAGGAGCAGCGGCTCTACTCCGAGTTCCTCCTAGATGGCTGAACTTCTCACCCTATCTCTAAGGGGGAGTCTGGCCATCCTGCGGAGAAAACTCATTTCGGCCGCTTGTATCCGTGATCTCGTTCTTTCTATCACTACCCAAAGCTCATGGCCATAGGTGAGGGTAGGAACGTAAATCTAATGGTAAATTGAGAGCTTGGGGTACCGGCTTAGCTTCCTCTTCACCATGACAGACCGGTACAGACACCCGCTCCATCCCTTCCCCACTCGTGAACAAGACCCCGAGATACTTGAACTCTTCAACTTGGGGCAGGACCTCTGCCCTGACATGGAGTGGACACTCCACCTGTTTCCGGTCGAGCACCATGGTCTTGGATACGGAAAGGGTGATCCTCATCCCGGCCACTTCAAACTCGGCTGCGAATTGCTCCAGTGAGAGCTGGGGATCATGGCCTGAGGGAGTCAACAGAACCACATCATCAGCAAAAAGCAGAGACTTGATCTTGTGGCCACCAAACCAGATCCCCTCGATGCCCTGGCTGCACCTAGAAATTCTGTTCATAAAAGTTATGAACAGAATCTGTGACAAAGGGCACCCCTGGCAGGGTCCAACTCTCACCGGAAATGGGACCGACTTACAACCGGCAATGTGGACCAAGCTCCAACACCAGGCATACAGGGACCAAACCGCCGTATCACGGGGGTAAGTACCCCATATTCCCGGAGCACCCCCCACAGGACTGCCTGTGGGACACGGTCAAATGCCTTCTCCAAATCCACAAAACACATGTAGACTGGTTGGGCAAACTCCCATGCCCCCTCGAGAACCCTGCTGAGGGTATAGAGCTGTTCCACTGTTCCACGACAAGGACGAAAACCACACTGCTCCTCCTGAATCCAAGATTCAACGGCCCGGTGGACCCTCCTCCACAGCACCGCTGAATAGACCTTGCCAGGGAGGCTGAGGAGTGTGATCCCCTGTAGTTGGAGCACACCCTCTGATCCCCCTTTTTAAAAAGGGGGATCACCACCCCGGTCTGTCAGTCCAGCAGTACTGTCCCCGACATCCATGCAATACTGCAGAGGCGTGTCAGCCAGGACAGCCCTTCAGCATCCAGAGCCTTAAGGAACCCAGGGCGGACCTCATCCGATCCTGGGGCCCCACTACTGAAGAGCTTTTTAACTATTTCAGCAACTTCAGCCCCAAAGATAGGTGCCCCCCCCCCAGGGTCCCCTGGCTCTGCTTCCTCATTGGAAGGCGTTTCAGTGGGATTGAGGAGGTCTGAAAAGTATCCCTGCAACCGATCTACAATGTCTCGCGTTGAGGTCAGTAGCGGCCCGCACAGTGTTGACAGCAGTTGAGCACTGCTTTCCACCACTGAGACGCCAAAAGGTGGACCAGAATCTCCTTGAGTAATTCTCCATGGCCTCCCCGAATTTGGTACCTGTCACGTACCTGTCAGCTGCATCTGGAGCCCAACAGGCCAAAAAGCCCGGATAGGACTCCTTCAGTTTGACAGCATCCCTAACCGCTGGGGTCCACCAGCGGGTTCAAGGGTTGCCGCCCCGACAGGTGCCGACAGCCTTACAGCTGCAATTCTGGACTGCTGCCTCGACAATGGAGGCGCTGAAAATGGCCCATTCGGACTCAATGTCCCCCGCTTGGTTGTAGGGACGTGGTTGTAGCTCTGCCGGAGGTGGGTGTTGAAGCCCCTGCTAACAGGGGACGTTCCCAGCAGACCCTCACATTACATTTGGGTCTGCCAGGTCTGACCGGCATCCTCCCCCACCATTGGAGCCAACTCACCCCAAGGTGGTGATGAGTTGACAGCTCCGCCCCTCTCTTCACCCGAGTGTCCAGGACATGTGGCCGCAAGTCCGACGATACGACCACAAGATCGATCAATTAACTGTAGCCTAATGTGCGTTGGTGCCGAGTGCAAATATGGACACCTTCATGCCTGAACATGGTGTTTGTTATGGACAATCAGTAACAAGCACAGAAGTCCAATCACAAAACACCGCTTTCAGTTCAGATCAGGGGGGCCGTTCCTCCCAATCAGGCCCTTCCAAGTCTCACTGTCATTGCCCACATGAGCGTTGAACTCTCCCAGTAGAACGAGGGACTACCCAGAAGGAGCGCTCTCTAGCAGCCCCTTTAAGGACCCAAAGAAGGGTGGGTATACTGAACTGCTGTTGAGTGCATAGTCCCAAAGAACAGTCAGAACCTGTCCCCCCACCTGAAGGCTGAGGGAAGCTACCCTCTTGTCCACCGGGTTGAAAACCAATGTGCAGGCGCCGAGTCGGGGCCATATATAATATCTCAATAAGTCCTTTGAGTTTCACATGTGTACAAGTATTATGGGAAGAGAGATTGACATTTTAAACAGATTGTCACCTAATCTGTCTCAATAAGGGCAACACATGACAGGTGAACTTGGAACTTTGAGGGAGATAGCTTTTCAAACGTCATGTACAATGAAAAAATTATAACATTGGTTCACAGATAAAAAAGGAATTGTGATCAGACTTCCCAGGCGCTCAAAACAGTTTGACACTGGCTTGAATTAGATGCCTAATCACATTAAAGCCCTGGAAAGAGTTAGGCTCAGCATTATTATTATAATGGATATTTATTTATTTATTTTTACCCCTTTGGTTATTTTCCCCAAATATGCTTTTAGGTAATGGTTCATCAATTTTACGTGAAACTGCTGCAGGACTTACCAAACTTTTCAGCCCCCCTCCTCAAATCGCAGGCGTCAGGTTAGTCTGCTGAAATGCATATGAATAGTGTCAGCGTATCTTTTATTTGACCTTTTTAAACATTTTCAAATCTCTATCAATTCATAAAATTCCAATATTTAATTTTTGGATCATACTTTGCCGATCACGGTACTAAAATCATTCATAAAATTGATCTGTTATGTGACCCTACTCAAGACAAAACTAACCAGCAGTATCCCAGTATTTACCCTCCTATTATCAAAAAGGGTATCATCAGTTCTTATATGACTTTCTAACATTAAACTTTACATGCAATTCCAGAACAATTTGTTTTGGTCTTCATTATTTCTGTTTCTGCTTCTGCTATGCCTGGTTTGGCTTTTTCTGGAGCCTAATAATTTGAATAAACTGAATGAAATCCCTCTAATACCTGTACTCTCAACAGATATTTATTTTAGTGGGAATACTTCCACATTACCAAAACTAAATTTACTCCAACTCTATTTCAAACTTTGCCTAGATATATCTGTATTATTCATCTGCCAGCAACATATGACAAATATAAAACCCTTGAGAACACTCAATTCTCATATGAATCATATGAATCATACATACCTTAATTTTGCAAATACCCACCACAAAAATATTAATCTTTCTAGCTCGGTAAGGCAGACAGCATTAAATGTAACCAAAAGATATCTCACAAACAGAAATACTGGTATTTTACCAGTAAGTGGTACGGTTTGGAATGGTAATATACTTCAACAGAGGGAAATATGTAGAAGTAAATGGAATAGGAAAAAGATCCATATATGCATCTCTGTTCTTCCTTGTGGCATTTGTTGCACTAAAATCCTGGGCTCCAGGCACCGCTAGAAGGAATAAAACCCTCAGGTGATTCTGATCCAATTTGCATCACCCAAGTCAGAGGTTTCTGCATTCATTGTACAGGGGTTTTGGAATTGGTAGTCTACAAGATGGGCAGGCTTCATTTCTCTATTTTGGGAATCAATGCTGATTTTTAACAAAAAAAACAGCCCATACTCATGCATTCATTGACTCACTTGTCAGCTCTCCAGGAAAGTCAACCCCATAGTGAAGACAAAACCCAGCTCACGAATCCAGCAGCCCACTCTGAAGCTGTTGCCGCCCCTGGAAGTCTAACTTTCACATGTCAGTACCATCACGAGTAATTGAGGTGGAATCAGTGTCAGTGAGTAGTAGTTCTTGTCATTCTGACAGTGGAAATAATGCACTGTTTCCCTCTGCAAATGAGAAAAGAGTGATGAAATTCTGGTCCCCATTTCTCAGTCATTTCACACGATATGTCTCCAGTGACTTCAACCATTGCCTTTAATAGTTAGAAGTATGTTGCAATGAACCGAAATGTACCTCTCAGTGTTGATAAATGAGACACGCTTTTCCAAACCATGTGTGTATTACAGATGTGTTTTGAGAGCTAAATTCAGCATGCTCTCCCCTCCGATGTGCATTTCCATCCAGGCCTCTATTACATTATCAGCATGAGTGACTAAATGCTGCCATTTGTTTCGCAAGAAAAGGAAGATATAATGTATTTCACTGCCATACCTCCAAAATCAAAACACCACTTCTACCCAATAACCAGCCATTTGAATAGGAATCACAGCAATAAACCTCAAGCAAATCCTAAGGTGGGGTTTGAACAGTTGCTGAAACCAGGGAAATCATAAGGTTATATGAGCATACAAATATGAAGAACCTTTAGGGTTTCCTTTGTTTTCCTCAGAATAGATTTGTACTGAAGCTGTGAAGACTTATTCACCTAAAGGGATCAATTAAGGTATGTTTAAGAAAAACATGAAGGCTTGTCTTGTTTGTAGAGTACTGCGGTTTACTATGACAAAATATTTGAAACACTTCAACCACACCTATAATAAAAACCTTCAAAAGCAGATGGGGATTTCTAAGCCTGCAGGAAGATATGTTCCTCTCATATTATTTCTTAGCACGTGCAGGTACTGCAGTTTATTCTGATACGATAGTAGAAGTGCACATAATATTAGCTAATGCAATGTTTTGGGGTTTTTTTCCTATGCTTTTTGTAATGCACTTTGGTGGATTTTATATACTAAATTTTATATTAACTGTAAAAACACCTTTTCAATTAGAATAACATCCACCAATTCATTCACCTTCCACTGCTTATCTGGGGTAGGGTTGAGAGTGCAGCAGCTGAAGCAGAGATGCTAAGACTTCCGTTTCCACGGCCGGTTGTTCCAGTTTTCACGGGGAGATCCCAAGGCGTTCCTAGGCTAGCCGAGACACAAAGTCTGTTTTGCATGCCATGTATGTTCCTCAGGACCTCCTCCTTGTTCGACATGCCCAGAACACCTCACCAGGGAGGGATCCAGGAGCAATCCTAACCAGATGCCCAAGCCACCTCATCTGACTCCCAGTTGACTGAACTCCTCACCCTCTCTATGAGGGAGATCTGTGACACCCTGCAGAGAAAATTCATTTTGGCCACTTGGATCCGTAATCTTGCTCTTTTGGCGGAGGCGGGGAACATTGAGTCCAATGTAGACATGAGCTGTGGCTGC
This sequence comes from Fistularia tabacaria, assembly GCA_901007705.1. Taxonomy (NCBI): domain Eukaryota; kingdom Metazoa; phylum Chordata; class Actinopteri; order Syngnathiformes; family Fistulariidae; genus Fistularia; species Fistularia tabacaria. Next base: position 1,479 of record CAAKHD010006985.1, on the reverse strand, counting down.
AAGACGGTCAGCACCTGTTTAAGTGGTGACCCCTGAACCCGTTGGTGGGCACCGGTGGTGAGGGATGCCGTCATACTGAAGGAGTCCTATTGGACCTTTCTGGGCTGATGGCTCCAGAGGCAGCTGGCAGGTACTATCAGGCCAAGCGGCATGCGGTTCAGTTATCAAGGAGGCAAATACCTGGCCGTTTGAGGAAAGGTCTACTCAGGGGTGCTGGAGAGGAGGGTTTGTGGGTAGTTGAATCTAGGATCCAGGATGTGCAGTTTGGCTTTCATCCTGGTTGTGAAACAGCCGACCAGCTGGGTCCCTTAGCAGGATCCTCAAGGGTGCATGGAAGTCTGGTCAATCAGTCTACTTTTCTTTCATAGACCTGGAGAAAGCATTTGACCGTGTCCCACTGGGAGTCCTGTGGGGAGTTCTCCGGGGGTATGGGTACAAACTCCAAAATATGGTCCCTGTATGATTGGTGTCAGAGCTGCTGTAAGTCTGACTTTTTTCCGATGACGGTCGGTGTCATATTGAAGTGTGAAATAAATAAAAATAAATACAGTTGTCTTAACCAGCTTATTTATTACACTTACTTCAGGGCGGCACAGGCCAGTGTCTCCCTGAGCCGGTCCCAAGCCCGGATAAATGCAGAGGGCTGCGTCAGGAAGGGCATGCGGCACAAAACTTTTGCCAAAACCAAATATGCAAATTGAACCTACGAATTTCATACCGATCGGTTGAGGCCTGGGTTAACAACAACCGCCATTGATGCCGATAACCTACAGGGTACCAGTGGAAATTTGGGCGACTGTGGGTTGAAGAAGGAGAGGAGGAACGTGTGTTCAGAAGCAGAGAGAGAAAAGGAAAGGCAAGAGTCTGGGACAGAGAGTAGGGACTTTGAATGTTGGGACGATGACAGGAAAAGGTAAAGAGTTTGTTGACACGATACAGAGAAGGAAGATGGAGATACTGTGTGTCCAGGAGACCAGATGGAAAGGTAGTAAGGCTCGAGTAGAGTAGAGTAGAGTATCATTTATTGATCCCGAGGGAAATTAAGGTGTCCAGTAGCATACATACATAAATACAAAAGATAAACACAAAGACATTACACACATCAGTGCACACATATTCACCATACAGCACACTCTTACATACATTTAGCCAAGTCAGATCTTACACACACCTACACACACACACACACATGCACGCACACACACACACACACACACACACACACACACCTGTGGCTGTGATGAGAAGAATAAGAGTGGTTCATCACATGTGCCATACCTGAGTGGCAAAAGCTGAAAAAAGAGTCAAAAAATGGAAGTGTCCAAAGTGTCCAGGTGTCTCAAAGATGTCACTATGCATAGTCCAGGAAGAAATCAGGGTGAAGTATAACTTGAATCGCTGGGAATCCACAAGTTGCCCACTATCTGTGGCCACACCTCTCTTCACACTCACTCACTCTCACACACACACACACACACA